>JAQQSW010005556.1:0-14161 GCA_028646575.1 Pseudocheirus occidentalis | reverse complement strand
TCGCAGGTCCTTGTCCAGTCCTCAAGGCAGTCCCCGGCACACACTGAAGTTCACAAGGTTCAGCACACCTCAAACCCTTCAGGACTTCTCTTGCCTGGAACTCAAGGATCAGCCAGGCCACCAACAAACACAGTCCCATCCTGTTCATATCTTCAATCAGCCACTCGGGAACCAAATCCAAGATCTGTCTTGTCTCTGAAATTCTCCTGCTTACAAAAACTGGCCTTCTCCCAAGTCAACATAGTTCAGGGGAGTGTCTCAGCCAATAGCATTCTTCCAGGTCACAGGGGAATTCACACCTTTTCACCAATGGACAGAGTTCTGGGAATTCACTCCTTTTCACCAATGGACAGAGTTCTATACTTAACACTAGGTTACTAGGATCTACTTAACATCTGATCAAACAAATTAATTACCATTACAACAACCTAGCCCCCTCCTACCTTTCTGGTCTTCTGACACCTTATCTCCCCAACATATACTGTTTGATCCAGTGACACTGACCTCCTAGCCAGTCCATGAACAAGACATTCCATCTCTCAGCTCTGGACATTCTCTCTGGCAGTTCCCGCTTTCCTGGAATGCTCTCTTTTCAATACTCCCTGCCTCCCTTTAAGTCCCAACTAAATTCCCACTTTCTACAGGAAGCCTTCTCCAATACCTCTCCATTCTAGTGCCTTTTCTCTGTTAATTATTTCTTATTTATTTGTTTATTTACAGGTTATCTCCTACATTAGATCATTCCATGAGGGAAGGAACTATCTTTTGCCTCTTTTTATATCTCTAGTGCTTAGCAAGTAGTAGACCTACTATGTGCCTGGCAAATAGTAGGTGCTTGATAAATGTGTATTGATTATTTATTGCTATGGTTTTGTTTTCTTTTTGTTCAATTTGAGGGAGAGGTATAAAGGGGAAAGAAGTTAAAGATGCTCATTAATTAGAAAAGTAATAAAATTAAATTTAAGGAAGAAATATAAGAAATTTATACCTATAGCTAACAGTCTAATGGTCCTATAAAAATATTAGTCTAGAGTGATTTGTTCTGGATGAAGCCATGGTGACTATTTGTTCTTGATGAAGGCATTGCTTCCTTTTCTTTTTATGACCTGTCCTTTTTAATTATACATACAAATATTTTGACAGGAAGTGAAGTTATAGTTTACTTAATCTAGAGTTTACTACTTGGTGTATATAAAATGGTAATAATAAGAGATGTTAGAAGGAAGGCAGATAGGCACAATTTATTTTGTTTCTGTTTTCTTGGCCAAAGGGAATGATCTATGAACTAGAAAGCAATTGATTAAGATATCATTGGAAGGAGTGAGTGGGTTACTTAGGAAGCCCCTGAAACTAGACAGAGGAGAGGGTTGGAATATGTGGCAATGGGGTGCTTAGATTTTGGCCTATATGTTTGTGAGTACATCATTATGGAAAAGTATTAGTAGTTGGAGTAACTGTATGTTTTGTGTTGTGTTTCCTTTGTAACAAATATGCATAAAATTCTTGTAACAAATATACATCATCAATCAAAACAATTTTCCACTTAGCCATGTCTAAAATATATGTGTCATTCTACACCCTGATTTCACCTCTTAGCCAGGAGGTAGATAGCATGCTTCAGTATCAGTCAATGTGTTAATCAGAGTTCTTAAGTCTTTCAAAGTAATTTGTCTTTATAGTGTTGTTACTATTTTGTAAATGATTCTTCTGGTTCTACCCACTTTCAGTGTGGGAGTGCAGTGATCAAATGATAAGACTGTCAATACTGGAAGCCCATAGTGTCATGGAGTTGCCATGGAAGGCCTCCCCTTGTATGGTCATTATGTTGTGTGTACTCAACATTAGGGTTGATAAACTGGATCCTATTATCTCCAGCCCCCACAGTACATAACAAAACCTGTCATATAGTTCATTCTCTCCGTGTGTTCCTGAGAGATTGTGTCAAAAGCTTTCTTGAAGTCAAGGTATTTGTAGTATATTTAGATGGGTAAATAATTCCCCTGATCTACCAGTCCAGTCACCTTGTCAAAAAGGAAAATGAGGTTAGTCTGGCATTACCTGTTTGTGACAAAGTTATGCTGATTTTTAGGGATCATTGCTTTTCTTTTTTTAAATGCTTATAAACTATCTTTTTAAACGTGTTCTAAAATTTTATTCAAGTTAGAAGTCAAGTTCATTGGTCTATATTTTGAAGGTTTTCTTCTCTTTCTTTTTAAAAAAAATTTGAGCTAACATTTATCCTTTTGTAGTTCTGTGTCATGGCTCTTATCTTCTAAGGTCTTTTAAAGATAATAACAAGCTCGTGGGATGCAGGGATTCTAGATTTAAAACTAGAAAAGAATTTATAAAGCAGCTAGTCTAAATGCCTTATTTTAAAATTTAAATTTAATTTTTTAATTAATAAAAATTTATTTCAAATTTGAATTTTTTTCAGGTCACAATATTTTCTCTACTTCCAGTTTAAAGAAAAAAGGAAAAACAAAACCCTTGTAACAAATATACATAATAAAACAAAACAAAGTTTCCAATTGTCTATGTCCAAAGTATACGTGTCTTATTTTAAACCCTGATTCTATCACTTCTTTGGCAAAAGATAGGTTGTGTACTCTATCATCAATCTTCTGGAATAATAGTCAGTTATTTTGTTGATTAGAGTTCTTAAGTCATTTAAAGCTATTTTTTTTTTTTGCTTTTTAGAGGGCAGTTGGGTTAAGTGACTTGCCCAAGGTCACACGGCTAGTTTTTGTGTTAAGTGTCTGAGGCCGGATTTGAACTCAGGTACTCCTGACTCCAGGGCCGGTGCTCTATTCACTGTGCTACCTAGCCACCCCCAAAGCAATTTTTTTACAGCATTATTATTGTTATTTAAATTATTCTCCTAGTTCTGTTCACTTCACTCTACATCACTTCATGTAAATCTTCCTAAGTTTTTCTGAATCTGTTAATTTCATCATTTCTTATGGCACAATAGTATTCTATTAGACTCACATACCACAGTTTGTTCAGCCTTTCCCCAACTGATGGGAATCACCTTAGTTTTCAATTCTTTGCCCCTGCAAAGACAACTGCTACAAATGTATACATGCACGCATGTGCACATGCACACACACACACATACACATACATATATAAACACATGAGTTCCTTTCCTCTTTCTTTTATTTCTTTGGTATATAGGCCTACTAGTGATATTGGTATGCAATTTTGTGATTTCTTGAGCATAGTTCAAAAGTGATTTTTAGAATGTCTGGACCAATTTTACAACTCTCCCAACAAAGCATTAATGTGTTTGCTTTTCCACAGCCCCTCCAGCATTTATCATTTACATTTTTTGGGTCAATCTCACCAATCTGCTATAACCTTTCCATTTTATAGATGAGAAAACTGAGATGCAAAGAAAGAAGTTAAATGACTTTCCATAGTTTACAAGGTTGTAAGAAACCATTATCAAAAAAATAATTGTTGGTATTTATACCTCATTTTAAGATTTTTTGAAAAGTTTCACATATATTTATCTTAAAATAACCCCATGATATGGATTCTACGGGTTTTGTTATTCTTATTTTATAAGAGGAATACATTGGCTTAGAGGCGTTAAGAAACTTGACCATGGTAAAATAGCTAGTCAGTATCAGAAGAAGGAGTCTAACCCAGAACTCTCCTGACTTCAAGTGTTGTATTCTTTCTATTATATAGCACTGCTCCTTCACCTGCTAGATATTTCAGAACTATAAGATGAATTTTGTATATGTTTCTTGACTTGCACTCATTGAGGATTGCACTATCTTCGAATATCTTCTCTCATAACCATTTTTATTTCATCCTTTCCATTCCAAAGATCATTTTGTTTAGAAGAGAATACAGAAATAAGAAGCTTAGTAGTCTAGCTTTTAAATATAGTCCATTATCAAAATCCCCCATATACTCCAGCAATTGTTATATCCCTTC
The DNA here is from genome assembly GCA_028646575.1 of Pseudocheirus occidentalis. Classification (NCBI taxonomy): domain Eukaryota; kingdom Metazoa; phylum Chordata; class Mammalia; order Diprotodontia; family Pseudocheiridae; genus Pseudocheirus; species Pseudocheirus occidentalis. The sequence continues at coordinate 10,213 of JAQQSW010005556.1, read as the reverse complement.
TTTGATCTTCTTTTTGTCCCCAAGACAGATTTAAGGGAGGGAAAAAAACCTCCTCCTTTTTGCACTTAGCATTCATTCAAAGTCCAGCTCATTAGGGGCTCTAACACTGCAAATACACTTCCTGTAGAACTATACTACTATTTTGTATTGATCTTCCATTCTTTGCCCTTCTGTCTTCTAACACATGCAGTTTTAAAAGTCTGAGATGGTCAATAAGTTCTCTGAGCATTCACATTAGTATTGTTAAGCAATTTGACTTTCCTTCCTTATCAGATAATCTCTATTTAAGTCTTTAGAATTTCATTCTTATAGTTCCCCAACTTTCCCTGCAAAATATTAGATTATTTGGTTATTATCTATTCTTTCTCTGAAGTTTATAAAACTTTCTCTTTAAAAATCTAGGGAACATGTCAGAAGATAGCTGACTTTCCTCATTTCTGTCAAGAATTCTATAATGGAATGGTCACTTGCCTTCTAAATCATAGTTGCTTCTACTTTGACAACCAGATCCTCCTTTTTGGTAGGAATCAGACTCAGAATAGCAGCTCCCTCTGATTTCCTCTGCTTTTTGAAGGATGAGGCTATCATTTTAAAATGTCACCAACTTATCTGATAATATATTTTGGATAGAGAATCCCAGTAAATGTACAAATAACTGGAATACCACGCAGCTATAGTACCAAGTTTTCTGATAAACTTGTGCTCCGTTTCCTGAATTCATCTATTTCTTCTTCCTGTCAAAGTGGTCTGTCAACAATAATATTTTCTGTGTTCTCCCTCCATTGATTTTCTTTCACCAAATGCTGTCTGTCACATTCTCTCTTGGTTTCTGGATTTTCCCATATGAGCATATCTTTTTAATATATAGCACTACTCTACCACCTATCTCCATTTATCTATTCTACTGTGTTTGAATAAGTTTCATCCTTCCAGACTGTCTCATCTCACTGTCAATTATAAGTATTCATTAAAATATATTGCACATCATGTTTTCTACTTATACTTTGTACATTTATATATAGACCTCTAATACTATGTAATTTATTGGTTGTTCTCATCTTAGATATCATCTTGGAATTATTGAGCTGGTCTTTTCTTATAATAATTTGTATATTTTACCTGGCATTTTCATGGTATCAAGTTTGAGAGATCCATGTAAATAATTATCTGCCCTTCCTTCCCTTTTCATACTCAAAGAGATAAAAACAGATTTTGAACAGCTGAATCATGGAACATAAGTCTTAGAAGAATTGTGGATGGTCCAAAGGTCAATATAAAGACTCATAATGGATGTTAAGTAGGCTACAGCATTTCATAAATGATGACTGGAATGCATGACTTCCTCAAGAAAACCTAAAATTAGAAAGTAAGTAGGATGGTCATGTATTGAAATGGAAGGATAACAAATGCTATGCTACATAAAACAAATGAATCCTACATATGAATCTTTAAAAGATACCGAGGAAGGTTTCCAGCACATTGAGTAGATGCTCCAGGAGAGGCTTTATCAGGGGACCCCAAAGATACGGACATATCCAAGCACATCACAACAGATGAGAAAGTGTGGCTCAGTCTGTTCCAGTGGAGATAGTACCCACATCAGTGAGATCACAGGTTTAATGAAATATTCAGGTATTGTGTGTAGGCTCTGTTATAGCAGAATCCTGAACTGAGGCAGATACATATTCACCCATCCTTCCATTTATCCATTCATCTCTTCATCCATCCACTAATTCAACAAGTGTCTATTATGTGTCTACTATTGGCTAGAGCTTGTGTTAGCTCCTGGGGATACAAAGTTGAAACAAAAGTCAGCACCCTTAAGGAACTCACACTCTACTACAAGAAACAGCTTGAAAATAAAGCATTTTATGTAAAAATTTATGTGTGTATATATATATATATATATGCACATATATGAATACATATGTATATATGTATACACACACACACACAGAAATTTCTGGGGAGGAGGCACTAGCACCTGTGATCAGAATATATCTTTAAAAGGAGTCAGCAGTTAAGCTGAGGCTTGAAGGAAGCTAGGGATTCTAGGTAGGGCTGAAAAGGAACAGTATCTTGGTAAGATTCAACCCCAGATGCACCACCTTCCTATCCCTTTGTTGTTGTTGGGTTGTTTCAGTTGTTTCCAATTTTTCATGACCCTATTTGGGGTTTCTTGGCAAAGATACTGGAATGGCTTGCCATTTTCTTCTCCAGCTCATTTTACAGATGAGGAAAACAAACAGGGTTCAGTGTCTTGCCCAGGGTCTCACAGTGAGTGTCTGAGACTGGATTTGAATTCAGGTTCTCCCGACTCCAGGGCTGGCACTCTATCCATTGTGTCACGTAGCTGCCCTGGTCCTATCCCTTTAAGATCCCCTAAATAACCTGGTGAAAATGCCTATGCAATCAGTTGCTCAATTCAGCATGGTGGGAAGCAGTACAATTGAAGTAGACTTGGAGACAGGAAAACTTGGGTTCAAACCCTTAAAATTACATCCTAACTGTATGACTCTGGGCAAGTCACTTATACCCACTTATCCTCATTTATCTCATCTGTAAAATGATGATCGCTGAGGCCTCTTGCAGTTCTATAACTATGAACTGTGATTTGCTATTTCCTACAACTGGTGTTATTTCAGCATCCCAGGGGAACATCTGATGCCACCCAAAGGGCCTCACCTTCTTCTCTTTCCTTGCTCTAGAAGAATTCCTCCGGAATCAGTCTTCATCTAGCACACACGGACGTGACTTTTAGAGCCTTACTTTATGCACTGACTGCTTTGAAAAGAAAAGGTGAATCTGTCTGATATACAACCCTTAATCAAGACAGTGATATATTGGCCTGATGATTCCTCTTAGGAAGTTATCTTTTGAACAATAAATATCTTCACTCTAGTTTTGTACCTGGCTCTGATGCTTATCCTGTACTTGCTCTTTCCTCAAGTCTCACATGGCCTTTGCCCAATAGCAACAAAGTCTGACCTTTTCTATAGCTCAGAAGCTCCTCTTGTGGCTTCCTATGAGAAAGAAAGCCAGGGAGAGTAAAAATGGGGAGGGGGAAGTGAAGGAATAAGGTAATTAAGACTTTGGAAAAAAAATCTTTGCAGACCATGAAGGACACAAGAAATTTGAATGGCATGAATGAAAGAATATGAAAAGAAAAAAACAATTCTGAAGAGACTTTGAGGGAACAAGAGTATAAACTTTTAATTTCCTCTTGTCCTTATTCATTTCCAGTCAGGGCTGAAGGCAGAAATGTCATCATGTTTTCAAGAATATGACAAAGGAAATTGAAACAACAAAACCTCCTGTCAGGGAGTTCCCTGATGAGTTTGAGGAGGTTACTAGAAGGTGAGCTTTTGTTTAGGACCTTGATTGCATTTCCCTATGGAGGGTGTGGGGACATGCACATAGACAACCTCTTTTGGAGGATTAAGGATATCTCCTGGGAAATTAGTTTGCTTCCAATTGCCAGGTTTTTCTACATTGAAGACACAACTTTGTACTTGATTTAGGAGCATTCATTGCAGAGTTGTTCTTTGTTCACTTCATAACACTCTCCATTCTCCCCACCACTCCATCTCCTATCCTTTTCTGAGATATCTGAGATATCCATAGAATAACCAAGTTAAGGGTAGACCTAGGTCCAAAAAAAGTCTCTCCCTGCCCCAGGTTGATACTGCCTTTGGGGAGAAACACACTGCTGGGAGAGTCAGTCCTGGCTCCCCATGGAGGGGACATGACTCTCAGCCCAAGAGATGGCAGCTATAGAGAAAGGAACCACATGGCTGATTATTGAGAGTTTGGGGATTTGCATTCCTGCATAGAGGAAGGGGCATTTCTTGAACAACATCAAATTCCTAGAGAATTGGGGAGACTCAGGGTAGAGGTAGAATGAACCAAAGAGATTTGGAGATAAGATTGACTCTAAGATTGAACTGCTGTTGTTGTTCAGTGGTTTCAGTTGTATCTGACCATTGATGATCCCATTTGGGGTTTTCATGGCAAAGATACTAGAGCTGTTTACCATTTCCTTCTCTATCTAATTTTACAGATGAGGAACTGAGGCAAACAGGGTTAAGTGACTTGCATAGGGTCACACAGTAAGTATCTGAAGCCAAATTTGAACTCAGGAAGATGAATCATCCAGGCTCAGCACTCTACCCACTATGTCTCCTAGGTACCCTAACATTGAATATAGTCTATTTATGTCCAATGCTAGCTTCCTTTGATGAGATTTGGAGTTCTGGGAACTCTGAAATGTAAGGGTACAGGATGAGTCTGCCTGGAAAGAATTCAAGTACTCAAGTCTTCTTTCAGTCAAAGTAGCAAGGTTTATTGTAATGCCAATAGTGTGGGTGAGAGTCCTAGTAAATCTGTGCCTTGATGGGGGTGAGACTGATATTTATATACAAAAAAAGACCAGTGAAAAGATCTAGATAGGATGAAAGAGTAGCAAATAGTGTGGGGGTGGAGGGGAAGGCCAGGTGGGCCAGTGAAAGGAGTTAAGTGATCTGGGGTGGGTCAAGAGGATTGTGAAAGGAGTATTAAATGGGTTGGACTGGGCCAAGAGCCACTGTAAAAGGTCTGTTGAGTGTCTAGGTGGGCTGGGATGAACCAGATGCCTCGGGCCTAGACTGTCAGTGATCTGGGCTGTTGAAATTTGTGGGAAAACTCAGGGACAGGGCTGCTTTCAAAGACATGTCCTTTTCCTTTTGGGGGTTCAGATCCCATTATCCAATGACCTTCATGGCTCAGTTAAAGTGTTACCTCATTCAAAAAGCTTTTCCTGATTCCCTTAGATATCAGCAATTCCTCCATATCCTTGTGTATTCATTTTGTATGTAGCTTAAATTTCCTTATTTGTGGTCATATTGTTTCCAGGACATAATCTCTTTGAGGGTAGGAGTAATCTCACTTTTGTCATTGTATCTCCATTGCATAGTATAGTGTCTAGATAATAAGTGCTTAGTAAATGCTTGTTAATTGATTGAGCTACAAATAAAACATCATTAAACAGAACCTAAATGTCAGCATTCCACCTCAGTGAGTATCCATTCACTGACCTCTAACCTTTATGTCAGACTTGCATAACATATAGCCCACCAAAGGATTTTGGGCAGCCCCTGAAAAATGTAGAGTTGTACACTTTCCTGTTTGTTCTGTGAGCCATGGAAACCAACCATCATCCTTATGTTTTTACTCTATCCAATCTGTGGCCCAAACCTACTGCCAAATTGTGTAGGTCTGATTTATAGAAAGGAGGCAAGTGGTCTTCAAAAGCCAAGTCATAGGCCAGGTTCATCATTTCTCTGCATTAGAGAACAGGAGATAGGAGCTCCCTGAAGTGGATGTAATGATTCTCATGCTGCTTACCTCTCAGAATTGTTGAATAGCTCATCTGAAATTGCTAGTGTCACAGAAAGAACACAAGGCTTGAAGTTAGAGGACCAGGGTTTGAATCCTACACTGGTACTAACTGTTGTGTGACCTTGAGGAAGTCACATCACTTTTTGGTTCTCACTTTTCTCATTTGTAAAGTAAGGGGATTGGTCTAGATGATCTCTGAATTTAGATTCTACAGTACTAAATAGAAATTATTATTGCTACAGTGGTTCTTTTGGACCTGAAGTTTTGCCTTGTTCCTGCTGGTCCTCCTGGAGAATGGCTCTTGAGCTCAGTCCCTGTGACTGGTTTCCTTCTTCCAGATCTTCCTCTATCTAGCTGTCTACACACTTGCCTAGACCTCAGTCTACCACTTACCAGAACTCTTCTGACACCATGATTGGCCTCCTGCATGTAGCTTATTCTGTAATCCTAAATATCCCCTTCTCTTAATTTACTTGGATTTCTATTGCTGAGACCAGTTCCAACCTCTTGTCCTAGCCCATGAGACTGCCAGGGGTAAGCTCTGAGTTTTGGTCATTTCTGGTCTCTCCTTTGGTTAGCAAGCCTTGCTTCTGACCTTGATGACTAAGGCAGGAAAGGGACATAGACTCTTAAAAAAGATTTATAACAAGAATTCATACTCAAAACTTTTTCTGGTAAAACCAGAACTTCCTAGAAAAATCAATTTACATCTGAATTCCTCCAGCCCCAAATCCTTAAGTATTCCAGTTCATCAAGGAGTTTACTCAAAAAATCAACAGCATCAGAGAAAACAATTGAAAAGTTAAATTCAAGTCAATAAAACAAGTATTTATTAAGGGCTTGCTATGTGCAAAAAACTTATTCTAGGTGCTAAGGTTACCAAGAAAAAACTCATACAGTTCTTTCCTTCAAGGAGCTTTAAATTGAACAGGAGAGCTCTAACAAGAACACAAATAATTGTAATACAAAAAAGACTGTAATACAAAGAAGATGGATTAAGCCCTCTCAAAGGGAAGCAGGGGTCAGCTGAGTGTTCATAGAGAAGGTACCACCAGAACTGAAGAAGGAAGATGAGGGTTCTAAGAGGCAGAAATGAGAAGGGAGACCCTTCAAAACATAGGGGAGATAGAGGAGAGCAAAGGGGAATAGGAGATTTTGTTGGAAGGGAGAGAGGTGATATCTATTGGGGCATTAAGGAATGACTAGAATTCAATTTAGTTATAATTCAGAATGGTTGGTCATTTTTGAGGGGGGGATGGAGAGGTACGGGGTGATATTACGAAGTAGGCCTGCAAAGGGAGGATAGAACCAATTTGTGAAGGATCTTAAACTTGAACCTGAGGACTTTGTCTTTATCTTAGAGGAAATAGGGACCCTCTGGAAGCTTTTGTGCAAGGAAATTAGAATTAGAAAAAGGGAAATGATATTAGTCAGACCTGTGTCCTAGGAATATTATCCTGGGGAGAGGAGATTACCATTTGGTGGAAACAGCAGTGGGCTTTGGAATAAAGGACATCAGTTTGAATCTTGGCTCTGATACTTACTAGACATTTGACCTCTTACCTGTGTGTCATCTGACCTTTGACACTAAGCAAATTATTTCACCTTTTTAAGCTATAGTTTCCTCACCTGAGAAGCAGTCTGGCAGAGTGGAGTGATTACTGGACATTGAGTTATGAAGTCCTGAATTCAAATCTTACCTCCAAGAGCCGCTAGCTGTGTGACCATGGCAAGTCACTCACACTTTCTGAGCTTCAGCTTCCTCCTTGCTAAAATGCAGATAATAATATCTTTTAGTATCCAACCCACTAGGCTGTTGTGACCGTCAATGAGATAATATATATCAAGTGATTTGCAGACTTTAAAGCACTATATAATGTCAGCTGCAAAATGAGAGCTTTGGACTAAATACTCTCTGAGGTTCCTTCCAGCAATAAATCCTTTAATAGTGAAGAGGTGAGAAAGTAGAATGAGGTATTGTTCAAGGAAACAGGAAAAAAGATGAGGTCATAAAATGATCCAGGAGGAATAGTACTGCTTGTGGCAAAGGAGAAATTCAGAGAGTATAACAGAGAAGTAATCCTTACATTTTTCATTACATATCTGTTGTATTCAAGAAAACTCTTAACTAGTTCAGCATAAATTTGAAACTCGCAATAACAGTTTTATTTACACCCTCCCCCCAATTTTATTAGCCAGGATAAGTCCTAGCCAGGTGCCAAGTGGTCTAGAAAATGTGGAATTTATTATTGTTCCTTGAGATAAGGCATAGCTCTACTGCAAAGAGAAATCTGTGCTTCCCAAAGTCACGAAATTTGGTGACCAGAGCACCCTACTGGATTGAATGGCAGCACCCCAAAATGGATCAATGTCCATTTAAAGGGTATTTTCTCTTTTTACCACCCTTAAATTTTTTTTCTCTTTTTTCCTTTTCTTTTCAGTGACAGAGTCTAAGGTTTAGGTGAGAAGGAGATGAAGATAATGACATGATGAGGAGACCTTTGAGAAGTGGTGGGTAGCTCTGGATCTCTGTAGACAAGGTATATTTTAAAGAACATGCTCTTGACAGAGATCAGGGCAAGGCAGCAGATCAAGAATGTAAGTATATAGGCAAGAACAGCTAAATAGAAGCTCCCATTAACCAGGAGGTTATGAAATGAATGACTTTGATATTGAGTCAAAAATCTGGCCCAGCTTAGAACTTCTTGTATTTTTCTTGTTGGAGGAAGGAATGAATTCCAAAACATGATCTAGTTCAGAACCCCAAATAAAAAAAACCAGTTAAATAAATGTACCAGGCTGAGCAGCAGTGGGGATGGGGGTTATATAGGGTAGTTGAAGGTGGATCCTAATGCTAAACTTCGTACCATCTTAGGTACTCCTTAGGGTATAGGCAGAGAAGGCATAACACCAATGCTATATTCATGGCGCCCATGGTGGCTATGAATATGCTGGTGTAGTTGTGAACCACAAAATGTAACAGGCTCTCCCTATGGAGGACAGAACTAAAGCATTTAGTCAAATACCAGAAAACCAAGTCCCCAAACCAGAAAGTCCAATTCATTACAGTAACCACAAAGTTAGTACACATTACCAATGCAGTGAAGACCCACATTCCCAAGCTTTCCCAAACCTTCCCTCTGCCAGACCTTCAAAACAAAACAGACTCCTTCAAGCAAGAATGCCCCTCTCTCACTCACAGTAGCTCCTCAGTCTACACCCTACTTGCTTCCAGCAATTCTGGCTCACTCTCAGCTTGTGCTCAACTTTTTATCATAGTCATTAGCTCCTCCCTGCCCCACCTCTTCCTGTTGCATCAGGAATTTCCCCCCACTGTGGGATTCACAAGTTCTATTTTTTTTTTAACAAAGGCTTGATATAATCAAGCAGAAAGCTCAATTTGAAACAAGGAGTTAAGTACTTGTTTGCTTGCCATTACAGGGGGCATCGAAGATCTTCAAATCTCCATTACCATTACAGAAAGTCAACAGAGAACTTTGATCATTATGTGAGAAAATTAATCCATTCTTAACCATCTAATGCCATAGAATGAATGAATGTTTTGATTGACTCCTGATAACCAAGAGTATCCCAGTTAGCCTTGGTATAGTGGCTAGGAGACTAGCCTTTGAGTCAGGAACACCTAGCATCAGGTCCTGCCACACACTATACTCCCCCACAGGTATTACTGATCCATATTTGTGGAGCAAGCTTTCACACTGGGAATTTCTGACAAGTTGTCCACAATCACAAGAATGAAATTACAAGTATGTACAACAATCCTAATAGGACCTCAGGATGAACTGGCCTTGTGGAAAGAACTAGCAACCAGAATTTAAGGGACTTGGGTCTAGGCTCAGTTCTGTATAATTTTGAATAAAAGGCTTTCCTTTTTTCTGGATCTCAGCTTGTTCATTTGTGAAGTTAAGGGTTGGACTAGGTGATCTCAAAGGTTCCTTCTATCTCCCATATTCTTTAAGACTTGGGAAGGTAGATAAGATTTGATGAGTAGGGAAGGTGGGGCAGATGGAGGGAATGGGGGGAGTCTCAGGACATGGACTTCTACTTGGCAGACCTTGAGAGGAAGTTTCCAAAGGGGTCAAGTCTTGAAGAGAGAGCATGGGCATCCCAGCAGATGGGGTATTGGATAGAGGGGAGTCAAGGCACCTGATATTAAGGTGAACAGGCATGAAAACAAACTTTTCTAGAACAACAGTTTAGCTCAATATTCTGCAAAATCTATTACTATATCTGTTGGATTCTATGTGCTGGCCCTTTTTATTGTCCCCTGGGCTCTTGGTGTCGTGTGCCTATTCCTTCTGCTCTGTCCTGGATATAATTGCTGCCCAGATATTTTCAGCAGAAAAAATAATCATAGAATCATAGGAAAGAATAATAATAATAGTAACTCACATTTCTAGATTACTTTATGCTTCAAAAAATAGTTTCTTTTTAAAAAAATTATTTTATTTTCTTGTTTACATCATTCATTTCCACAAGATTTTGAGTTACAAATTTTCTCCCTCTCTTTCCCCTACCCACAACCTCCAAACAGAGATCCCACTGTAAAGCCCCTCCCCCAGTCTGCTCTCTCTTATGTCCTCCTCCATCACCCCTCTAACTTTCTGGTAGGACAGGATGGGTCTCCCTACCCTAGTGCCTGTATATCTTAATTCCCAGTTGCATGTAGTTAATTATATATATATTTTTTAACATTTGATTGTAGAACTTTAAATTCTAGATTCTTTCAGTTCCTCCCTCCCTCATTGCCCACCCCCACTGGAAGGACAAGCAATTCCATACAGGCTGTACATGTGTAATTATGCAGAACATCTCC
>JAQQSW010005555.1:0-14161 GCA_028646575.1 Pseudocheirus occidentalis | reverse complement strand
TGCTTTCTATTTTTTCATTTCTTTGTAACTGTTTAATAGTATCTTGGTCATTAGCTTCTACTTGCTCCACTCTAGTTCTGACGGAATTATTCTCTTCAGAATGCTTTTGAGATTCTTTTTCCATCTGGGAAATTCGACTTTTTCAGGCATACTTCTCCTCATTGACTTTCTGGGCTTCTTTTCCCATTTGAGTTAATCTATTTTTTAAAGTGTCGTTTTCTTCAATCAGGCTGTTGACTCTCTTTTCATGATTTTCTCACATCATTCTCATTTCTGTTCCCAATTTTTCCTCCACATTTCTTATTTGTTTTTCAAAGTCCTTTTTCAGTTGATCTATCACTTCTAGACATTCTTCTAGTGTTTGGAAGCATTTGGTGTGGGAGTTCTGACTGTGTTGTCTTCCTCCCATTCCATGCTTTGATCCTTTTTGTCCACAAAAAAGGATTCTAGAGTTTTATTGCTGTTCTTATTTTGCTTCCTTTCCCTCATATTGGCCCGCCAATTAATTGGGTTTTTTTTTAACTTTGTGGAACTCTGCTTCCAGGGGGGAAAGGTCTGTTCTAAATTGCTGTGGTTTTTCCATCTGCTGGTGATATTAGGGGGTGTTGCAGCCCCCCAGCTTTGGCTTGCTGAGAGTGTACCCCAGATCCACCACCCAAGACCATTATCTGGATCAAGGCCGCTCAATGCAAGAGCACTTGTCCCGGATCAATCGACTCAGCCCCACTGCAGAATTCACAGACCAGGTGCTCCAACGCATCCCAGTGGGGGCAGCTGCAGGTCACAGCAGTTCCTGTCCTCCTCCCACTGCTTCCTTTACCTGGGAGCAGATTGCCCAAACTGCATTTTGTCTTCTAAATTTAGTTTCAAAGTTCCACTTTCACTGACCTTCTGTAATCCTTGCTTGCTAGATGTGAAGATCCCTTCAGGTGCTTTAAATTTGCTCCCCTGGGTAGACTCAGCTCTGTCTTGGGGGGCTCGGCTCTTCCTGTCCACCCTGGGCCTGGCCACAGTTTTGGTTTCAGGTGAGGCTGGCCTCAGCTCCCAGCTTGCCGGCAATGAGCCCCTCCTGCCAAGCTGCCTTTCTCTAATCCTTATTTTTCACGCCTTGCTAGATGTGGAGTCATGTGAGGTGCAGTAGATCTTCTCTCTTGTAGACTGGCTGTGGCTTGGCTTGGCTCCTCCCGACTGCCCTGGGGCCTGGGCGCATTTTGGTTTCAGGCTGGGCTGGCCTCGGCTCCCAGCCTGCCGTGATGAGCCCCTCCTGCTGAGCTGCCTTCAGCAAGAGAGGTGTTTTCTGTATTGTTGTGAGTTTGAGAGTCCTAGAATTTATTTAGGTTCATATTTTATGGGTATTTAGGGTGGCTGTGTGGGACCTGCAGAATCTTGCTGCTTCTACTCCACCATCTTGGCTCCACTCCCCATAATTAACTTTAATGACCAGATGGATAAAAGATTTATATGCTCTTAGAGGCTGGAATGGTATCATTTTCTTCTTTGCACCCTAGGATGTAGTATAATACATTAAGCATAGTAAATGATTAATATTGTTTATTAAATTAAAAATTTAGAATTTCAAGTAGAATGAATACTTCTTGAGGATAGGAAGTGCTTGTTGAATTAAAGGTGGACTCATGTAGCATCCCTGAGCAAATGAACTTAATTTCATTTCTTAAAATTAATAATATTATATCTGTTAGAAAACTTCTACAGTACATGAATGAAACTTTGGATGGGGCTGATTAAATGTAGTAGTTTGATTAAAATCATAGCATGGTTGTCTTTACATAAATGCAGTAAAAGTCAGTTAGAATACTACTCCTCCAGTCATGACACTAGATGATAAAGATACAAAGATGAAAGTAATTCAATTGTCCACCTCAAGGAACTTATGGATCAGTGAGACAACATGTACATATATGTGTGTTAATATGTATTAATATGGCTCATGCAAAACAGACAATTTATCTTTTTTTAGAGGCCAGAAACGGGTGGGCAACATAGGCAAGCATGCTATCCAGTGGAAGGTGATATTTGAGTTGAATCTTAAAGGACAGTTGTCTTAAGAAATGGAGGTAGAAAGGAAAAGGAAATTAAGATCAGATGTGGAGAGACAACCAGTAACGTAAGAGATGCAGTGTCCTCTATAAGAAACAGAACGCAAATTTCTCATCATGGTTCATGAGATCCATCTTAGAGTTCAAGTCAAAGAAGGCTTCTCTAAGCTTTCTAGTGTTGACGCATTCTAACATTGAAGAAAATAGTGTGTAATGAGCATAGAAATGTAGAAGAAAGCCAGATTATAAAGAGTTTTAAATGCCAAGTAAAGTCTTTTGATCCTAGAGGTAATAAGTCACCAATTATTTTGAGTCAGGCAGTGTGGACTGACATGATTCAAATGTGGTTTAGGGTAGTAATTTTGATCCCTAGGTTGGGCATAAATAGAAATTAAGAGAACCTTGAGGAATGGAGACAAAAAAGAGGCCATTGTAATATTCCAGGCAAGACATGATAAGGTTCTCAATCAGGGTGATGGAAAAAAAGGAAAGAAATGTGAGAAATTCTGTGAAAGCAAAGTCATTAAGTCTTTACTAGTAATTGTATGTGGAATTTGAGAGAGGAAAGAATTAAGGATAACTCAAAACTGACAACCTGGTTGATACTTGTTATAGCAAATCCCTCCATCAGAAATAGGAAATTAAGAGAAGGAATGAGTCTAGTCCAAAATATAATTATTTCCCATTTGGTTATTCAGAGGGCCACCCCAGATAGAGATCCTTGCCTATTTATTTGATGAATCTTTTGGTCATTTCTAAATGCAATCATTGTATCAGTATGTTCTGACAAGTTACAGCATCATCCTAGATCAATATATATTTATTATTAATTAATCAATATTTATAATATTGATGAACTCAAAAGGCTGAACACTGGGTCAATGAGAAAAATATTTTTTGTAAAGTGATATCACAATTAATCAATTATTCAAGTGTAGAATTAAATCCTTTTCCTCATTCCACTCATCCTATATTTGTGTTCTGTGTGTTTTTACCTAACATTTAAATTTTGATATATGAATTTCCCCCTTGCAAAACCCTTAGTCTCCCTCTTTATATGGAGCTTGTGTCATTGATGGAGTTTGTACTTCATAAGTCTTCTTTACATTTATCTTTGAAAAGACTTAGAAAGTTTAAATTGACTTCTAGGTAGGGACTGTTTAGGAAATTTCTTTCTAGCTGAAACCAGAAGTTCTAAAAATTCTCTTTCACCTGTGGTTTGTAGCTTTTTGCCATTAGCTTTTTTTATTGCTTTTTATATTGGGAAACCAGAGTTTTGCTTGTTTTATTATCAGTCCTGTGTCTTTTAAGTTAAGATCCAAGATAAATTCACATTAAGTTTTTTAAGATTGAGGAAAGAATAAAAAAGCAGATTTTCAGATGTGTCAAAGCCATTTTTCCCCTTAAAAATGACACTCCCTTATCTTTGAATATGATTTACTTTTTTAAACTACTGGATTTTTTTTTAAAAAAACATTCTGCACACATCAGGAAGAGATTTTCCTTAGTTTCAGAGGAATAATTACATGACAGCTGTCAGAGACCAAGAGTGAGACTGATCTAACAGTTGTTCATATTCTATTTTCTATGGATATTTTTGTTAATATTTTTTTCCAGGAACAATATGGTTCTTCATGTTAGCTAATGAATATTCTTTTCTATGCAAAAGTAATATCAGAGATACAAATTATGATAGATCCTCCACCTTCAAGGAGATTTCAACAAAGTGAGAGACAGAAGGAAGATATACATAAAAATTTCTACCACCAACCTGTCTTTAGACACTGATTGTCAGATCTCACAGTCCAAACATTCTCTTTAATATTTCTTGAATCCCTCTTCTCTTTACCATAGTTTTCATTACCACAGCCCTTCCTCTTGTAAAATAGTTTGTCACTCAGACTATTGTAATCACCGTTCTTCAAATATCTCCATTCCTACTCTCCAATCCATCTTGCCTGCCACTTACAAAGTACATAGTCATATTAATCCATTGTTCAAAAATCTGTAATGTTTTCCCTGTGACCACACAGATACTGAAATCCTGAGCCTGTTATTCAAGGCCCATGATGATATTAACTCTAATTTATATACATATCCTTATCTCTCCTTACTTCCTTTTACTTAAGCCTTATAATCTATATTTCAGTCAACAATATCATCAAAATATATTCTATAATTCCTTACTTCTTCAAATGCAATCACTGAAAAAAATTCTCAGAATTCCCTCTTACCCCCCACATCTATAAACACTGAAAAGATGATAGTTTCTTAAACACATTCAACAAGATACATAAAATATATTCATAAACTTAGCAAGGCTGATGTTCTGTGTGTCGTATCTGGAACATATGAGTTCAAATCCAATTTCACATATCCATTACCACTTTGATCCTTTGAAAGTCATTTAATCCCTGTCAGTCTTGGTTTTCTCATTTGATAAACAGGGAAAATAATAGAATCTACCTCCCAGGGTTGGTATAAGGATAAAATAAGATAATATTTGTAAAACGTTTTGTGAACATTAAAGTGTCATATAAATGCTAAATAAAACAACCATCACCATGACTACTACTATTACTACTATTATTGTGTTTCTAACTACTTTCCCTTGCATTGGTTTATATATTTTCCCAATTTCTTTTGTCTATTTTAAAATTATTATAATATAAAATTAATTACCTTCATATCAGCATATTTTTATTTTCTCCCTTAATGACACTGATTTTTCTTCCAATTATTTGCTGCTACAAAAAGATTCTGCTGCTTATGGGACTTTCCGTCTTTGATCTTCTTGGAAGAATATAACTAATAATTCTATTTTTGAGTAAACATTGAGTAAATATGTCACAGTATGACACATTTGTGTATGTACAAATGTATGCATATACAGCCTGTGTATGAAGTTTTACATGCATACGTATGTGCTCATATGATGTGCATATGTGATTTGTACATGCAGAAAGATAGAATTTGTGACTTTTCTTTTTTTTTGAGAGGTAAGCACTCCAACAACTTTATTAAACCACAGCATCACAGATTTTCAGTCTGCTCTAAGCCATATATAGTCTTCCCTCCATGGGGCTGACCTTCATATGGAAAAAAGGTTCCCATGAATGGGCTTATGGAAGCTTCTTCTGGATCAAATAGAATGGTGGAGGGGAGAGGAGGGGGCAGTCTTGCCATATTTTGCACCATAGTAGGTTGTTACAAGGGAGAGGGCAGATGGCGGATATTCACTGTAACGTACAGGCCAAAGGGGAAGTTTGACAACAAGTTTTGCATCTTCTTCCATCTCCCAATAGGAGCATCAAGGGCCATTATTACTATACAGCCACTCCTGGGGCATCTTTCTCCACAGGAGGGAAGGTCCAGGCCCAAGAGGAAGGCAACAACAGTTCATAAAATGTGTAGCCTTGAGGACCCAAAGAGTACCAATTCTCTACCAGAATAAGTTTTCTACCTTCTCCCAATTCAGTAGTACCATCAAGGGCCATTATTGCTATACAGTCTAAAACAGGACAGCTTTCTCCACGGGAGGGGAGGCAGGCACAAGCCCAAAGGGAAAACAAGAACAGTTTTTGGTTTTTTTTTTTTACTTTACTTTTTGGAGGTGGGAAGGCAGGACAACTGGAGTTAAATGATTGGCCTAAGGTCACAGTATCTAAGTGTTAACTGTCTGAGGCCAAATGTGAAGTCAGATTCTTCGGACTCCAGGGCTGGTGTGCTGCTCACTGCTCCACCTAGCTTCCCCAAGAACAGTTTATAAAATGAGTGGCCTCAAAGACCTACAGAGTTCCAATTCTCCACAAGAATAAGTTTTGTAGCTTCTCCCAACCCTAGTACTACCAACAAGGGCCCTTACTGCTATATACCTTTCTCCTCAGAAGGGGAGGGGAGGGCTAAAAGGGCACATAATAGTTGATAAAATGTGTGGCCTCAAGGACCCATAAAGTACCAATTCTCCACCAGACTAAGTTTTATAGCTTCTTCCAACTCTAGTAGTACCATCATGACCAGGATTCCCATAGTCTTAATGGAGGAAGAGCTAGGGATTTTCATACAGGGATTGGCCTGGACACTGACAGGTTGCCATTGAATTAGTGGAGTCAAAGCTGGCTTCCTTAGAAGTTTTCCATGTAGATGACCCTCAAAATCTGGCACCACCTACAGTGACGGGGTTCATGGAGTTGATAACAAAACGGTTCCATTCTCCACTGCTCAAGTCATGCTTTCTTGCATGACAGAAGTATTCAAGAAGGGACTCTGAGGATGAGAAAGTTGAAACATCTGTAGTCTGTAGATTGTTTGTTCTTTAATGGTCTTGGATTTAAGAAGCTCTAACAGGTACAGTTGCCAGCAGATGATGATCCAGGTCACCAAAGAGAGTCTGATGATTTGGCAGGTTGCTCAGTCATATATAGAAAAAGGAACTGTCCACAGCTGCTTAACCTGCCAGCCTTCGGGATCCACACACCAGGCAGGCCTCCGAGGGCGGTGGGGCCGGGGCCTCGAGGAACTCAACCCCACTGGGGCAGGGAGGGCATGGGGGCCCTCCAAGGCCCAAGGACTGAGTCCCTAGCGGGTCCGGCCTGGCCTGGAGGGTCCAAGGGCGCACCCTCCTCTGTCTATGCCTCGCAAGCTTCTGAGAAGAAAGTGCACGAGCGTGCCTTTTCTACTATAATTCCTATTATGTGAGTACGAGGCAAAATCATAGAATGGTATGACTAAGCATGTTGCTAAATTTTTTGATTCCCCACTTTCCTTAAATACAAAGTAAACTGGTTTGACTTGGTGAATTCAAAGGTCTTTTCCATTTCTAACTCTATGATCATGACATATTGGTTCATGTGTTTTCAAGTTCATTGATCTTATTGCTGATTTCCAATGTCCTTCAGAAAGGGGAAAATATATATGTATATCTATACATGTGTATATATGATCTACAGAAGAAGAATATCGTATGTCTACATTTTGCCTTATTCTGTATTCAATTCTTCTGTTTATATAGCCTGAGGAAATTATCTTTTTACCCACCTTGTCATACTTAGCATGCATTCAATTGAATTTACCATATATTCATTGAGTTCCAACTATGTACAAAGACTTTTACGCAAGTTGAATAGATTTACCTTAATTAAAAACTTAAAGTCTTTTTTTCCCCACAAGAAATGATGTCTGGCCGTGTTCTACCACACTATCCTTGTGCAATCAATATCCCTACCACCATGTGTAGTATACTTCTTTTATCCCCCATGAAATTCTCCATTTTATTCTTGCCATTTGGAATCTTTTTGAATCCTGTCATCAAGTGTGTTAGCAATCATTTCTCACTATCAGCTTTGTAAGTTTGCTAAGTGTTTCAGATAAGCATTCATTTGCATCTATGGAAGAAAAAAAAGTTTAACAAAACAGGGACAAGGATAGAATCCTTGTCATGATCTGTATACATGGGGATAGAATAGAAAGGGGTAGAACTACCTACCGCTTCCTTCCTATAGCTTCCAATATTTTTGTGGAAATGATGGGAAAATGACAAAGTAATGCCCTGCTATTATCTATCTTCCATTCCTATATCCATTGCTGAGCTAGTTGAAATCTTTGACAATGCTTTAACACTGAACTAAGAAGGCAATGGCATTGCCGATTGAACAAATGTCTTAGAAGCAGTAACAGAAGAGTTACGAATCCTTCCTATAATAATTGTTAGCTTTGAAACCTTGAAAACTAACTTAAGACCTCTCAACTGGAATCTTATCATCTGTAAAATGGGGATAAACCAGAGTTAGCACTTCTTTCTTAGGATTATTGTGGAGAGCCAATGAGATAATACGTGAAAAGTGCTTTGTAAAACTGAAAACATTGTATAAATGCCAGGTTATAGTGTTGTGCTTGCAAATTTGCTTTTCTGGAGAATGCAATACTACACAATTAATGTGAAAATATCTTTAAAAAGAATGTATATGTAGAGCCTATACAAGATCAAAATTACAAATTATTAAGCTATTACCACAAAAAAATGCACAGGCAAAAGAGAAAGAATCCAACCATAGAAAATTATTGTGGAAATAGAGATGCCCACATTTCATCTTCAGAGGAGGATATCGAAGTAAAGAAATCCAAAAGAGATAAGTCAGATGGTCATCTGCCCAACAAGAATTCATAGAAGATCTTGAAAAAGACTATAAAAATCAAGTGACAGAGATGGAGGAAAAACTAAAAAATAGAATAAGAATAATCCAAGAAAAACAAGAAGGGTATGAAAGGAAAGTCAATCGATTAGACAAGG
This sequence comes from Pseudocheirus occidentalis, assembly GCA_028646575.1. Classification (NCBI taxonomy): domain Eukaryota; kingdom Metazoa; phylum Chordata; class Mammalia; order Diprotodontia; family Pseudocheiridae; genus Pseudocheirus; species Pseudocheirus occidentalis. The sequence goes on along the minus strand of JAQQSW010005555.1, from coordinate 5,815 downwards.
ATATCCAGAATCATTTTTTTTTGCTTTTTGGAGGGCAGTTGGGGTTAAGTGATTTGCCCAAGGTCACATGGCTAGTTTTTTGTGTTAAGTGTCTGAGGCCGGATTTGAACTCAGGTACTCCTGACACCAGGGCTGGTGCTCTATTCACTGCACCACCTAGCTGCCCCGAGATCCAGAATCTTAAGGAAGAAAATGACGCCTTGAAAATTAGATTTGGGCAAAGTAAAGCCAATGAATTATAAAAGATCAAGAAATGATTAAACAAAATATGAAACATGAAAAAGAATGCAAAATGGAGGAAACTGTTAATTGCTTTAAAAAGGAAAAGTAAGTTAGTAGTAATTTGTACATGGAAACTTACAAAAAGGAGAAATATAAGAAAGGTATACAAGGAGTTATCAAGAAGAGAATGAAGGCTTTCATTCTTCTTAGACAAGACTACTATTTAAAAATATATTCAGTGAATAGAGCACCAGTCCTGGAGTCAGGTGGACATGAGTTTAAATCTGGCCTCAGACACTTGACACACTTACTAGTGTGACCTTTGGCAAGTCACTTAACCCCAATTGCCTTGCCTTCCTCCCTCTAAAAAATAATACAAAATACATCACAATATTTGAAGGGAATTAAAAGAGAGAGAGAAATTGAGAAAGATTTATACAAAGACAGAGACTGACAGAGAGGATGGTGGTTAGAGAGAGCATTGGTTCACTTAGTTCATTACACTATTAGCTTTAGTGGCTAAGCCAAGAACTTTACGGAATAAATAACCCATAATGAACACATCATGTATTATCAATTTGAGAACCAAGTTGATTTGTGGAAAGGATTTACTTACTCCTATCTTCCCTCAGGATTGTTTGATACTAGGAACTGATTGTTCTATTTAATCATTTAATCTTTATCCTAATTTTACTTCATATAAAATCTGTAATCAATCACGTATATCCTGTATTTCAATTCTTAAATAAAGCTATACCTTCTTAAAAATATATCCTCTCTACATTTTCAATAATTTGTTTTCACCCCCATTCTGTTCCTTATCTTTCTTATCTGCTTTCTCAGGCTTCTTTTCTGTGCTAGGCAAATGGAGCAGATGGAGAAACCCTGAGGTAGCTGAAAATACACAGAATTTAAATAGTCAAGAGATCAAATTTTTGACCAATTGCTGGGAATTTTCCTAAGTGGAGGCTTTCAGTTATTATATAATTACTAACTTTTCCTCACACAAGCTTCATGAAATAGTGAATAAAGTTAACCACGTGCAGGTAGGGACATTTTACCCATAGGATACAGATACATTCATTATTTAGACAAATATGACTAGAACAAAGTAGTCACAGGCAAGAACTTAACCTCTATGAGAAGGCAGGGGGCACATTTGGAAGGTGGAAAGACAAAAGAAAGGTTATACTTTTAAGCTATTAGTTAAATTAAAAAACAAGACATGATTTGGGAAGAATTATCTCCTCCAACATTTTTTTCCAGTTGAGGTAGGGTGGGAGTAAATAAAGAGCGAGTGCTGAGCCAGTTTTGCTACATAATGACACTTGATGGTTATACACAAATTGAAAAGTCAAGGAGGGACAACTGATGATACACATGGATACACATATGCATTCACAAGCACACACATACACACACTCGCTCCATTTCCAACTAATTATTATTTCCTCAAGTATGGGGATGTCAAAAGGAAAATCTTTGTGGTTAGGGCAAGGAAAGAAGTGATATGAAAGATCTGAAGGTATTTTCTTGGACAAACTAATGACCAGGTTCCATCCAAGCAAAGTGTATGTCTTAAGAGAGTTTTAATATTCTTCTGGAAACAAAGATGTGTAGCAGGCATCTTCCAATGGGTTTGAGATGTGACATGGTAGACTGTAACAACATACTTTCACTCAATGTGAGTTTGTTAGACAGTTTGCTTATGTATTTTCAGGTAAAGGTAGGTACAATGGAGTATGGGACATGAAAACAAAATGGATCAATAAAACAATAACATAACTAGGAAGGTTTACTTATTGACAGCATGAGTAATTCACTGTTACTAATTAGATGTTAAAAGTTATGAAAAAAGGCTTCTAACATATTGGTAGAGCCCCCACCTCCAATGGAGGATCTACAGTAGGTTATAGATAATAGAATAAGATGGTTCTCAGGATGAGATGGTTGAAATCTATACCACTAGAAGAAATATTTCTATGAAAGTATGAATTAATTAAAATATAAGACAGAATCTCTTAATTGATTTAACTCAACAAGGATTTATTAAGTGTCTATCATTTTAGAAGTTATATGCTAGAAATAACAGTGCCTAACCTCATTTTCTTCAGAAACAGATAGACTCCTTCAAGAGATAATGAGACCTAAATCATTAGAAGGATCCAAACAGATGCTAGCTGATGATTTATAACAGATATTTCAGTTCCTATCAAATAAGAGGGGTAAGTTTGAAATTTTTGACCCTTGAAGTATGGTTCAAGTATCAGATTTTTAGATTTTATTCACACTTGCCTTTCTGTCAGAGGTATTACTTATAATTTTATCCCATGAATGACTCATGGGGACAACGTTCCTGATCTAAGCAAATCCCTGGGCTCCTATCTGGGATGTATAATCATATGGCCTTGATCAGTCATAGTTCCAAGATCCTATGCATATCCAGTATGACATCCAGGTATTTTGATAATTGGGAGCTGAAAAGGTTCAATAATACTGTTTGTACACTTTCCCAGAGACGTTTTATCAGAGTCATGTGTGCTTTTTGCATAAATCCTCTTAATAGGCCAAGATTGCAGCTTTCTATAAACATCCTCCCTGCCCCCCAAGACACTCCACAGGATGTTTATCTGTCTCCATGTGTCCCAAGCAGGAGGCATTTGTTCTTCTTGAATAGAACAAACTTGTCATTTTATGCCCCTCCGTTGATTACAGGCCACTTAATTAGAGCACAATGAAAAATAGATGCCTCTTCCCTTTAATACAAGGTGTCTTAGGAGAACTGAAAGACGACAGGGTACTCATTAAATTAGATCTCTGGGAACTGTCTATTCCATGGTTCAGATGCATGAGGAATAGCATTCTATATAAGGTAGGGTCACTTTCAAATAATGTTATTCTACTTGGATTATGCACCATCCCAAAAATCTCCCAACACTTGCTTAACGATCTCCCTAGAGATTCTTGTACCATTTTGTTTCTTCCTACCTTGATAACATTTTGATCTTTTCATCCTCATTATTGCTGTATACTTGGGATGTGCAAGCCACTCTGAAGCTCCTCTAAATTCACTGGTTACAGGCTAAATGAGAAAAATGTGTTTTCAACGAAGGATACCAAATTTGAGAATGTATCATTCAATTTAACAGATTGCAGGTGGATCCCCAAAGATATTCACAGCAACAGAGTAGGTATAATCCTAAGAATACACATGGAACAGAGCAGTTCCTTTATGATACCAACTTTTCTCCTAATTTCATCCCATTTCTTCAAAATGGTAACAGTCATAATAATTATTTTTATAAAACACAGACAGATTCTGAATGAATGCCAGCTCCAGAAATTCCCTTCATCTAATTTAAGGAAACTGTTCTTTAGTGTACTTTATTTCAGACTGTTGTCTCCAGGGGACACATCAACACTGTGCTGCCCCACCTTCATATACCTTCAAATTTGTGTCCACATAAAAACTGACAATTGTAAAACAGAATCATAAATGACAACTGCTCAAAAAATGCCCAAACCCTTACACGTCACCAGAAATTGAGACACCACTGTGTTATCTAGTTCCTTAGACTCCAGTATGCCTAGTATGCCCTATTCATTTCCCAGACTGATAATAACATAACATATTGCACCAATGTTCAGAGAGAAGGCAGAAGCCTTCTTCTTAGGGGAATAACAAAATCCAGGGTGTCCAAGCACCTGCAGGAGTACTGACTGACACTCTTTAGATTTCTTACAGCAAGCTGAGACTATGTTCACCTGAATTTGACAGATGCTGGCACAATTTTAAATATGGAGAAGAAAGGACATAACAAACCAGTTTCTTATTCCATCAGGGATTGTAAAAAGGCATCAATTATATTTTCTCTGCTACTTGCAGATCATAAGTTATTGTAGTAAGATCGTTCCATTAAGGAAGAACAATATTTTTTTTCTGCATGATTAAAATCAATATGTTTAATTTTATGGTAGTCTACTTTTGGATAAGATGTGAAGGAATAATAACAACTGATATATGGAATTTAAAGTCTGTAGTGTGATTTATATGAACAGTTTCATTAGATCTTTCAAAAAACTCTGAGATAGGAATTACACTATTATGATTTCCCAATATACAGTTGATGCAGCTGGGAATTAGAGAAATGAGTTCGCTAAAGTTGAGGGTGTTTGATATATACTAAGTGCTCAATAAAATTTTTCATTCATTCATCAAACCATTCATTTATTCCTTTATACACTGGAATTAAATACCAGAGGCAAAATCTGAACCCAGAATTCTCTGCCTTAAATCCAGCTATTGTTAAAAGTCCAGTACTTTTATGCTTTTTTAAGCTACATGTTATGCTATTTTTTAAGCATTATGTTGCTTTTTAATCATCACTTTAATTTATTGAGCACAGGGGTGGAGCCAAGATGGCGGCATAGAAGCAGAAAAGTTTCACAGTTCCCACACAGCCAGCCTAAATACCCATAAAATACAACTATAAACAAATTCTAAAGCTCCCAAACTCACAAAAATACAGAAAACACATCTCTTGCTGAAGACAGGTAGGCCGCAGGGGCTCATTGTGGCAGCCTGGGAGCTGAGGCCAGCCTAGCCGAAACCAAAACCATGGCCTGGCCCAAGGGCAGTCAGGAGGAGCCGAGCTGCAGCGTGAGTCTAACAGAGAGCAGATCTGCAGCACCTGGAGCAATATCTACATCTATGAAGCCAGGAAAAATAAGGCTTAGAGAAAGGTCAGTGAAATTCAAGCTTTCAAGCTAAATTTGGGGAAGGAAAAGCAGTTTGGCCAAACTTCCCCCAAGGCAAGGAAACAGCATGAAGTGGCAGGATCTGCTGCAACCAGCGACTGCCTCCACTGGGCTGTTTCAGAGCTCCTGGCCTGCCAGTTGTAAAGGGCCTGAGACGATTGATCAGGGCCAAGGGCCCTTGCATTGAGTGGCCTGGATCCAGATCTTGGTCTTGGGTGGATGGTGGTCCTGCAGTGTGCTTTTAGTGAGCCAAAGCTGGGGGAGGGGGCTGCAGTACCACCCTAATATCTCCAGCAGCTGTGACAACACCAGCAATTAGGGACAGAGCTTTCCCCCATGGAAGCAGAGTTCCACAGAGATAAAAAAAAATCAAGTAATTAATTGACTGGCCAATATGAGGAGAAGGAAGAAAAGTAAGAACAGTAATCAAACTCTAGAATCCTTTTTGGGGGACGAAAAGTATCGAGGTATGGAGTGGGAGGAAGACAGCGCAGTCAGAACTCCCACACTAAATGCTTCCATGATACATGAAGATTGCATACAAGCCATAGATCAACTGAAAAAAGACTTTGAAAAACAAATAAGAGATGTGTAGGAAAAATTGGGAAGAGAAATGGGAATTATGCAAGAAAATCATGAAAAGAGAGTCAACAACATGACTGAAGAAAACAACACTTTAAAAATAGATTAACTCAAATGGCAGAAGAGGCCCAGAAAGTCAATGAGGAGAAGAATGCCTTAAAAAGTCGAATTTGCCAGATGGAAAAAGAATCTCAAAAGCATTCTTAAGAGAATAATTCCTTCAGAATTAGAATGGAGCAAGTGGAAGCTAATG
>JAQQSW010005554.1:0-14161 GCA_028646575.1 Pseudocheirus occidentalis | reverse complement strand
GACCCTTTTTATCCATAAAAAAGGATTCTAGAGTTTTATTGATGTTTTTATTTTGCTTCCTCTTTCTCATGTTGGTCAGTCAATTAATTGGTTGGTTTTTTTAGGTCTGTGAAACTCTGCTTCCAAGGGGGGAAGCTCTGTTCCAAATCGCTGGGGTTTTCCCAACTGCCGGAGCTATTAGGGGGGTGTTGCAAGTCCCCCCAGCTTTGGCTTGCTGAAAGTGCACCCCAGGACCACCACCCAAGACCACGATCTGGATTCAGGCCACTCAACACAAGAGCCCTTAGCCCCAATCAATCGATTCAGCCCCCTGCGGAGTCTGCAGGCCAGGGGCTCTGAAGCAGTCTGGTGCGGGCCACTGCTGCTGGTTCCAGTAGTTCCCCTCCCCCACTGCTTCCTTGCCCCAGGGGTAGAATGGCCGAACTGCTTTACCTCCCCAATTAAGTTTCAAAGTTTCAGCTTTCACTAACCGTCTCTGACCGAAGCTCCCCTCAGGCCAGTGCTTTAGATTTTCTTTGAAGTAGACTCAGGCTGCTGTTTGGGAGGCTCCGCTGCTCCTCGTGGCTGCCCTGGAGCCTTGCCTGGCCCCACTGAGGTTTTGGGCTGGCCGCCATTCTTTGCTCCTCCGCAGTGCGATATGCGCCTCTCCGTCCTGCTCCTCACATCTTGGCAGATGTGGGGTGCTGGAGGCTGTAGAATCACTGCAGGCTGGCTGCGGGGCTCGGCTCAGCTCCTTCCCACCGTCCCAGGCCTGGCCACAGTCTTGGCTTCAGGCTGTTCCAGCCTCCGATGGGCACTGAGTCCTGCTGCCTTCAGCGAGAGCTGTGTTCTCTGTATTTTTGTGAGTCTGAGAGTCCTAGACTTTCCTAGACTTTGTCTGGGCTCGTATTTTATGGGTGTTTAGGGTGGCGGTGTGGGAGCTGCGGGACCTTGCTGCTTCTACGCCGCCATCTTGGCTCCGCCAAGGGTTGCTTCTAAGGATGAAGTCTGAGGGCACTGAGCTCAAAGCACTGATATTCCAAAGTTTCCTGGGTTTGGGGTCCTAGGCTGTCCCCATTAGCATCTTAGGAGAGATGGTGGGGGCAGCTAGGTGGTGCAGTGAATAAAGCACCAACCCTGGAGTCAAGAGGACCTCAGTTCAAATCTGGCCTCAGACACTTAACACTTACTAGCTGTGTGACCTTGGGCAAGTCACTTAACCCCCAATTGCCCTGACTGGACAAAAAAGTCCCCCCAAAATGGGACCCCTCCAAAAAAAGAAGCTCACAATCTAATGGAAAAGATAAAAAGCAAACAAATACATACAAACTAGCTATATACAGGAAAAATAAGAAATAATTAAGAGAGGAAAGGTGGTAGAATTAAGAGGGGTTGGGAAAGGCTTCCTGTAGATGATGGAATTCTTTGTTCAGTCTATTTCAGTAGTGTCCATTTGGGGTTTTTTGTTTTTGGAAAAGTCACCGGAGTGATTTGTCACTTCCTTCTTAGCTCATTTTATACATGAGGAAACCAAGGCAAGCAGGGTTAAGTGACTTGCCCAGGGTCACATAGCTAGTAATTTTGAACTCAGAAAGATGAGTCTTCCTGACTCTAGGGCAGGCACTCTGTGCACTATGGCACCACCTAGATGCCCTATTCCATAAGTAACTCTCCTTTAAGAAAACTGAAAACTGAAAAGTAGCTGGAGATGTGACTGGAGGTCAACGGTTAGAGTTCATAGGGTAGGATGTGTAGATTTGAGAATTATCAGCATAGAGATGGTAATTAAATTCATTGGAGTTGGAAATAGTATAAAGGAAGAAGAGAAGAGGGTCCAGATTTGGAGGAGGATCCAGCAAAGGAGAGTCAGGTAGAAGAACCAGGAGAGAGTCTTACCTTGAGACAAGACAGTATCAAGAAAGAGAGGATGATTAACAGTGAAGTCAAGGAGAATGAGGACTGAGAAAAGGTCATTGTATTTGGCAACTAGAAGATCATTGGTCATTTCAGAAAGACTAGTGTATGTGGTATAATGAGGTCAGAAATCAAATTGTAAGGGATTAAGAAAAAGAGTGAGAAGAGAGAAAGGGGAAGCACCTATTGTAGATGGCCTTTTCAAGGAGTTTAGCCACAAAAAGCAGAGGAAATGATCCTATAGGACCACCAGAAATGGAAGAATCAGGGAGAGTTTTTGGAGGAATGGAGGAGATGTGGATGTGTCTATAGGCAGTAGGGAAGTAGGGAAGGAGCCAATAGACAGGGAGAGATTAAATGTAAGTAACAGATGACAGAGGGGGAGATATGTTGGAAGACTTGGGAAAGAATGGGATCAACTGAACAGGTAGAGGGGTTAGTCTTGGTAAAGAGTAAGGTCAACTTACTGGGAGACAGGAGTGAAGGAGACAGGGAATGTGAGACAGGAGTGAAGGGGACAGTGGCAAAAGGATATAAGTGATAGGTGAAAAGAAAGGAAAAGAGGGAGCTCGAGAGAAATGGCTTCAATTTTCTCTGTAAAAGATGATGAAAAGTTCTTAGCTGAGACAGTAGGGGGAAGGGGAGCTGTGGGAGACTTAAGGATGGATGAAAAGGTTTGGTAGAGCTCCTGTGGACAGTAGCATGGTGAGAGTTAAAGGAGATAGAGTAGTATTACCTAGCAGCAGTAGGGCCTCAACTGAAATTATGTAACATAGTCATAACAGTTACGTGATTTTCTCTACCTCTATTCATCAGTAGATGTGTAAGAAGGAAGGCAGATGATGGGAGTGATCCAATGCTCAGGTTGAGGAACCTAGTAGTTGGGGCATTTCAGTGAGATTTAATAGTCAAAGTGCCCTAGTAAGAAGGCAAGAATTGGGAAGAAGAGAAAAATTGTGAGTCATGGACCAAACTCTTTGAGGAAGGAAGGAAAGTGATCTGGAGGTCCCAAAACACGTAGCCAACAGGATTTTGACTGGGTGATAGAACCTCAAAGGAAGAGAGGTTATTGAGTCATGGAGGTAGAGGAAAAATTCGGAAGTGGTGATGGGGAACACGCAGGATTTCACTTCTTCCTCCTCTGCTGATGAACTGAGGGGAACGAGTAAAAGGTATAGCTAGAAAAGGTGGCCAGAGATACTCTGTCATGGGGGAGGGGCAGGAGAAGGAGAAAGGGATCACAGTAGCCACCTAAAACACAGGATTGGGAGAGGAAAAGATGCGGGATGGTGGGAAGTTTATTATCTATAGAACAGGCATTCCATATGATGCAATGAAAGAAGGTGGTGCTTGATTGGAACTTGGGGTAGGACAGTTGAAGAGGATGGGAATAAAAATTGAAGTGACAGAGGATAGGGCATGAGATTCAGATAATGATCTACAAAGGTTAAAAATCACTTGGATGTCTAGAGTGTGACTAGATGTAAGAATGGTCATCATTGAGTGGAAGACACTACCCTTCCCAAAGGAGTCTGGAAATTGAACTAGAGACAACTACAGAATTAGATGGAACTCTTTTTTTTAAACATATGTTTTTAAAACTTTGAGTTCCATATTCTCTCCCTTCTCCCCTCCATATAGATTATACATGTGTGGTAATGCAAAGTATTTCCATATTGCTGGTGACTTCCTCACTTATATCCAATGTACTTGTGTGTCGTTGCAACACTTTCCTGATGCGATGGTCCTCTTTGAGAATGAAGGACAAATAGCAACCACAGACTGGATATTATGTTCTGGGCACTACTTTTTTGAGAAAGGTATTAATAAGCATGTACTCAGTTTGAATGATAGATATCTAGAGAGAAGAGGGCACCATTTGGTGAGGTGGTTTAAAGGCATCTCATATGAGGGTTGGTTAAAGACAGCAAGTAATAAGCATTTGTTAATCACTCACTTGGGCAGCCAGATGCTTCAGCGGATAGAATGCTCACCCTGGAATCAAGAGGACCAGAATTCAAATCTAAACACGGGTACTTACTAGTTATGTGACCCTGGGTAAGTTTGCCTCAGATTCCTCATTCATAAAATGAGCTGAAGACCTGTTTATCTTTTCATGCTTCTTTTGCTTCTTGTATTTGAAAGTCAAATTTTCTGTTCAGCTCTGGTTTTTTCATCAAGAATGCTTGAAAGTCCTCTATTTCATTAAATGACCATATTTTCCCCTGAAACATTAACTCAGTTTTGCTGGGTAGGTGATTTTTGGTTTTAGTCCTAGCTCCTTTGACCTCTGGAATATTATATTCCAAGACCTTCGATTCCTCAACGTAGAAGCTGTTAGATCTTGTGTTATCCTGATTGTGTTTCCACAATACTCAAATTGATTCTCCTGACAGCTTGTAATATTTTCTCCTTGACCTGGGAACTCTGCAATTTGGATATAGCATTCGTAGGAGTTTCCTTTTGGGGATCTTTTTAAAGAGGTGATCAGTAAATTCTTTCAATTTCTTTTTGAGTTAGTCTATTTTTAAGGTGTTTTTTCTTCAGTCAGGCTGTTGACTCGTTTTTCATTATTTTCCTACATCATTCTCACTTCTCTTCCCAATTTTCCCTCTACTTCTCTTACTTGAGTTTTAAAATTCTTCTTGAGCTCCTCCATGGCCTGTGACCAATTCATATTTTTCTTGGAAGCTTTTGATGCAGGAGTTTTTACTTTGTTGTCTTCTTCTGGTTCTATGTTTTGATCCTCTTTGTCCCCCCAAAAAGATTCCATAGTCTGTGCTTCCTCTGTTTGCTCATCTTGCCAGTCAATTGCTTGATGTCTGAGCCCTTTGCTATGGTAGACATCTGCTTCCAGATTTGAGAGTGCTGTGTCCCAAATTTCTGGGATTTTGCACAGCTGTTGTCCAAGCTATGAGGAGGGTGCCCTCTCTACAGCCACCACAAGCTTTGCCATGCTAGTGCTCTTTACCCCAGAGCTGCCATCCAAGACTGTGACCCAGATCCAAGCAGGGCAAAGCATTCTCTGAATGGTCACTTGGTCCCCCTACACTCTGTAGGTCTGGAGCTCAGGAGGCAGCCATGTGACAGTAACTGCAGCCACCGTCACCTCCACTGCCCCAGGGGCAGGGGCCAGACTGAGCTCTTCTGTCACCCAATTCCAATGGAGTTCCCTACTGACATTTTGCTTTATCTTTGCCGTTTTGGGTTGGAAGTCTGGAAACCACCACAGCTGTCAGTGATTCAGTCTCCTGAAGCCTGCCCCAATGGGTCTATGTTGTGGGTGTGGGCTACCTCAGGTATGGGCTGGTGCAGCTCACATGGGACTGCTCTCCACTCCCAGCTCAGTATGACAGACCCTTCCCGTTGGCCTGTCAGGCTACCTTCAGCAGGAGACTTGTTTCTCTCCATCACTTTGTGGGTTTTATAGCTCTAAGATTTGTATAGTCATTTTTTACAGGTATTGGAAGTGGTTGGAGTAGGAGCTCAAGCAAGTTCCTGCTTTAATTCCACCATCTTGGCTCCACCCCAAATGGAGCTCTTAAAAGAAATCTGAATTCAGGTCTCACCCTGGTCAATAACGCATACTCAGGAAAGGGTAAAGACAGGAATTAACAACTTCCATGTAAGAACAAGATCATCCTGATTGATACATTGTAATTATGAGGAGTTAGGATTAGTACTACCTCAGTTCCTGCCCCATTACGGTATCCTAGGGAGATGGGATTAATGCACCTGCAGACTGCAATCTCCTTTAGGCTGGCTACACATGTACCCAAAGTCTAAATGAAATTTATACATGAAGTCATTCAGGATGACCTCTGCACCGATCAAAAAGGTCTAGAAACATACAGCGTCCCCACCCCTGCAAAGTGATGAGGTAGGAGTGTCTTCTCATATCTCTTCTTTCGGATCATGATTACTCTTTGTAATTTTGCAAAATTCATTTTTTATTCCTTTGTGGTTCTTGTTTTTTGTAGTTTACATTGCTGTAATCTTTGTGTATATTATTTCCTTGACTCTGCTTATTTTACTGCTTCTGTTCATGTCTCTCCACACTTCTCTATTACTTTCCGTAATAGTTGTATTAATTCACAGCCCCATCAAAACTGTACTAAAGTCTCTATCCTCCCACAACTCCTCCAACATTGACTATTCCCTTTTTTGTCACCTGTGCCCATTTTCAGTGTATGAGGTAAAGTCTCAGGATTGTTTTGGTTTGTATTTATCTTATCATTAATGATTTCGAGTGTTCTTTCTTATAGGTATGAATAGTTTACAATCCTCTTAAGAACTTTTTCTTCATATTCTTTGACCACTTATCTATTGGGGAATAGCACGTATGTGTGTATACATATACATATGCACACACATACATACATACATATATATATATATACATATATGTGTGTATTGTAGAGATATCTTAACTGGTTTCTTAAGCCAGCTGCAAATTGACACACTAGCCCATGAAAGTGTGAGAAATCATGGTCTAGGTGTGATTGTCAAGCTACCCATTTATTGGTACCAGGAGCAAGGTTTTTATAGAGTAATGACACAAAGAAGGTAATTATAGGTCATTTAGTTTTCTTAATGCTCTGTGTTCAATTTCAAGAAGCCAGACAGTGATGTCAATTTTTAGGCCTTGAAGATAACCATGTCCTTGATTCTAGTACCCAAAGAATAGTATCTAAAACTGTATGGGAGAATTTAACACATTCTGGCAGTAATCCCAGAACAGGGCACCTCCCTGGATCACAGGATATCAGAAAGGCTCTCATTTACAGCCACTTCTCAAGGAAAAAACCAGGACCAGTCACTTGGACTGGCCATAGTAAAAACCTGGAGCTAACCTGATTCCTGGATCAGATGTTTTGGTTCCCTTCAGTGTATTATATGCATGTATATATGTATATATAATATTTGTGCATGTATATACACATACACACAAGACACTATTCTTCCTATATATATGTGTGTGTGTGTGTGTGCATGTATACGTGTGTGCATGTGTGCATGTGTGCATGTGTGCACATGCATACATCCACATATATGCATATATGTATTGCATATAAATATATGTTATCTCTATATTTCCATACGTTTTATCTACATTCCTATATTTATGGATGTATATCTTGAATACTAAACTCTGAGAAAATTGATGCAAAGATTGGGGGGGACAAAAGTATGGAATCAGTTTGTTTCCTAGGGCAAGTTTGTGGCGTGGATGATCTTTTGATATACAGTTGAGCTATTCAGGTCTCTTACCCTTCACATGGTGCAGAATATTTCTTTTGCATCTGAAAGGCATTCCAACGTCTCTAGGGCAGGAACAACACCCCCCACCCCTCCTCAACAGCAGCTACTTCATTGGTTAGTTCCCAGATGCTGTAACCTCAGACAGACTAAACTTCAAGTTTCCCATTCCTCCTCTTGAGAGGGTAGGGTAAGAGAAAGAGGAGGTGGAGGCAGTCAAGGTTTGCCACTTATTACCCCAGAATGGTGGGGTGATGGCAGAGACTTTAGCTTCAGTAAAGGAAATGTTGAGGGGATCCCAATGTAAGAGGCCCATAGTCTGTCACATCTCCTGCTGTGAGAGCGTAGGAAAGGGTGGGGGAGGAGGTGCTGCACGAGTAAGTTAGAGACTGGGCCTTCTTCTTCATCGCTATTACCTTAGGGTTATTATCCTATTATAGGTAGATGCAATTACTTTACCTCTAGCACATTAATTATTATTTTGGGGCAATTTTGAGAGGACATGAGGATCTGAGAAAATGTTTGGTTAGTCCTCCATCTTTCTGCCGTCTTTCTGGCTGCATCATTTGAAAATCCAGAGAAACTTTCATATAGCACAAATCCGACCACGTCAGACACATCCATCCTCTGACGCCCCTCTCCCCACCCATTGAACCCCAGTGGCTCACTATTGTTTCGATAATCAAATCTAAACATCTCTCTTTGGCAAATAAAGCTCTTCGTAAGCTAGTCCATTTCACCTTTCCTGACTTATTAAATATATCACTTCCCTCCAGACATTCTTGACTTTCATGCTGTTACTCACAAAGGATACAATATCTCCCCTCTCCATGCCTTTGCACAGACTTCCTCTTCTCCTCCCTCTCCCTATGCTTGGAATTGTGCAGACTCAGCTACTTGTGTTGAATCAGTATGAGGGACTCCATTTTGAACCTTGTTTAGTCTTTGAGTAAATTCTCACAAAGATGAGGAGAAATTAGTTTTCCTATGTTAGACACTACTAAGCATAAGACACCGAAGATAGTCAAGTTTCCTGTGTATAGTGAAACCTATTTCTCCCTCATCTGAATAATATATACAGCCAAACCTGAGCAGTTGGCTGTGAGCTCAGTAAAACTTTATTAATGATACCAAAAAAAGGAAAGGAAAAAGAAATATTAAATTTCACAAGTTGTTTGTACTCAAAAAAATTGTAGGGGAGCAAGGTACGGTGGATAGAGCAACAGCCCCAGAAACCGGAGGAGCTGAGTTCAAATCCAGTCTCAGACACTTGATACCAGCTGTGGGAGCCTGGACAAGTCACTTAACCCCAATTTCCTCATTACAAAAAAAGAAAAAGATGGGAGGGGTTTGCACTGTCATCAGGAGTGCTACACCAGGTTTCCTGACAACTTCTATGATATTCATACCCATATAAACTCAGTTTGAAAAGCCTGGAATAAGTTCCAGAAAGATGGGAACTCTGGTCCCTGTGAGAATGCCAGCCTCTTGGCTTCCAAATCTCTCACAATTGATATATTTGTGGGTTTTCTCTGGTGTATCCTCATAGGGATTACATGTTGCTTGTGTTTCCAATGCCTCCCTTGGTGCAAAAACTGATTCCCAAGCCAACTCCTAAATGACAAGCAGCAGAGGTTAGGATGATGCAGTCGAGGGAGTGATACAGGTCTGATCGTGGCACTTCACCATGAATACGGCTAGCACCAAAGTGGGGGAAATGAGCAAAGTCAGCTCCTTATGCTGAGTCAGTATGAGTGGCTCCATTTCTGTAGGAAATGCATACTAACATGCATACTAACCCCATCTCCCTCTGATACTGCAATGAGGAATTAGCTGAGGTATTCATAATCCCATTTCCTCATAATTACTCTGCCAATTAAAATACTTGAGCCCTTAGATTGAAGTGGTTTACTCTTGTCTCTAAAAAGTAGCACTGCATTTTGAGCACTTGCTGCCATGGTATGCTGATCAACTCCTTTGCCTCATTTGCCTGAGTTTTGCCCTTATTGAGCAGGATGAGGCCCAAACCAAGATTTCTTCCAATAGAATGAACTCTCTCCTCCCCATATCTCTCTTGGAATCCTTGGTCTCCTTGGATACTCAGTTTAAGAGCTGCCTTTCATGGGAGGCTTTTCCTGATCCACCTCCCACTCCCACCCCCAAGTTAGTAATGCCTCCTTTCACGCTTTACCTTCTATCTATTTCACATGCATTGTTGTCAACCAGACAGAAGCAGCCTCTAGCCTGTGGATGGCTGGAGCCAAACAGAGCAGGCTAGAACAGGAGAGTAAGCAATCAGACAAGTGTAATTTCAAACTCATGGAAACAGCTTGCATGTGCTGGAGCCCCACCCCTGTTGGGAGCGGGCACTCCACCTTTAGTGTGGGCAGATCTCGATACATACGCCTATGGCTACACAGTGAGCTGTAGCCCTGACAATGAGGGGTAACCGCAACAGTGAGACAAGTTTGATTCATGGCAGGACTTCATGCCTGGAATGTGGGTACTTGTCCAAGCTTGTTTGGTGCTTGTCCAAGCTCAGAGAATATCTGGTGCTGGTCAAAGGAATACAGTAATTATATGATTTTGCCAGAGGGCAAGAGCATCCAGAAGGTGCGCACAAAGGATTGTTGTTATGCCAAACTTAGGGCACAGTCTGTTTGCTGTGGAAAACTTTTTTTGCCTTTTTTTTTTTTGCTTTGGAAAACAAAGTGTCTCCTAATATCTTGACATTTTCCCCTTTTGACCAAAGGAAGTCTGAAAGAATCCTTACCCTTCCAGCCAATAGAGGAGAGGTAGAGATAAGCCAAGATGTCACAAGAGGCCAGGTGGGCTAGGATGGGTTATCCCAGGAGGTCAATTAAGTGTGTCCCAGGTATCGTTGTTAGCCATTGTTCGGTTGCAAGAAGTAGAATGGGGTCAGGGAAAAATGTAGAAGGAGTAAATGCCAGCATATGTTTGAATCAAAACCTTGGACCTATGGGCATATAACTAAAGGAAAGAGAAAAAAAAACTAATATCGTATATTCAGCCCTCATCTGGAATCTTGGCACAACTGTCTCATCTGGATGTTGACTGCTTCTGGGTCTGTATTAGATGAATCTTGATGTCCCTGGAGGGTTCTGCTATTTACTCAGTAGCAGGGACTTCCTTCAGATGATCTAGACATCTATATGCACAAGTCTGGCAACTGTGGGCGTAGTCAGAAGGACTGGTAGGGGCTCTTAGAGAAAACTCCTTGCATCAATCTTTGAATCTGAGTTACTAGTCAGCATAAAATAGGCCCTTAATTAAGAGTTTCTTAACAACACAGAGATGACCCAGTTTCCCAGCCACATATGGGTAGGTTCAAACTATATAATAAAGTTTTTCTCACAATTCTCATAAATGCATAATTACATCATCAGATACAGATCAAACTACTTAGAGGTCTAACAATGAACTAGTTCTAAGAAGATGGATTTACATGTCACCAAGGTAACCAAGAAAACCAAACTATTAACATTTTGTAACAAAAGACCAAAGCAATACAACAACAATAGTTATCACCAATATTAACTGACATCAAGTCTCCTTATGTTCTAGTGACCCATTCTCAATATCCATTTAAACAGCACATTTTGAGTCCCAGCTGTTCATGTTGTCATCTGGCACCTAGATATCTTTTCTTGGACAATATACTTCATTCTCAGGACAGCTCTAAAGGGAGTCCTGCTTTCTGGTTCCAAACCTAGAGTTTCTTAGATAATTCTATTAGTAATATTTAAATTTAGTTCTCCAATTTTGAAACTTCAGATAATTTCCATTTATGTTCCATTTGCTATTTCTATCCCTACCTAAATCCTGTACCTAATACAAGAATCTTTTAAAAATTTTTGAAGAATCGCTGTTTTGGGGTTGGGGGCAGGGGAGAAATGGGAAGAAAATTTGTAACTCAAAATCTCATGGAAATGAATGATGTAAACAAGAAAATTAATTTTAAAATAATTAATTAAAAAAATAAAATAGCTGGAGAAGAAAATGGCAAAGAAATGGTTATTTTCTGTTTTCTGTTTCTGTTCATTAGCTCTTTTGTATCTTATGCAATTTATTTGGTAGAGAAAATAAATAGCTGTTCTATACTTGAAAAAAATTTATGAAGATCCAACTGCAAAATAAACTCCTCTGCCTTTTAAAATGATCAGACAGATACTTTAATAACAGGAAAATAATTTCACCTTTTGTTACCATTATCCATACAATTTACATATAAAATCCAATTTTGAGAACTTTACCAAAACATTCTCAAAGTCAGAATTTCCATGATAGAAAACTTTGGAAGCCGATCAAATGATCCTGTTGCTTTCTCAAAATGTGTTATTCCATTTATTTAGAAAACTTTTACATTACATCTTTGCCTTACTACTTTGTCTAATCATTCCCCCCCTTAGAAAGATACAGATCTTTACTATAATTCGACCACAAATACAGGTTAAAAGTGTAAGATATTCATACTTGCATCCTATTATAGTAAGTTAGAGATGTTCCAGGATCAACCTATTATTTAATAGATTTAGTATTGTGCTTACAAAACTTCTTGATTATAGAACTTTTCTGTAAAAGAAAAAAGAGGAACATAGTTATAACAATGTCGTGGATCATAACAGAGGGAAAACCTCTCTTAACTCTGTTTGATTCTAGACATGAGTCATATCTGACAGTCAATCATGTAGTCATAGGGTGTTAAAAGCAAGGTTCATGATTAACCAGGTGGGGAAATTTCTTTTTCAGAAAGGAAAGAGCACAATGGGAAAATAGAGTCATGAGGATCCTAAACCATGCCATTGTCATCCCCAAAACTTTTCCCAGGCACATTTACCTTTAGCAGTTCCCAGACTGTGTAACACATGCCATTTTCTACTAATGTCTTCATTATAATTCAGAAAACTATCCCTGTAATCAAAACTCAAAACAATCATAAATTACAGTTGCAGGAATTTTACCTTAAATAGCAAAAGTTCACCAGCCACAACTTAGGGCTTGAATATATTTCCTGATGTTTCCCTAACAGTTAACATTTCATTTATCCTTTACTTATAAATAAAAACTACCCATATTCTGTGGTTTCAGATATACAACAAATATTTGACAGTTGACTCATCATTAATATGTTGAAACTACGTCTTTAAACCACCTCATACATTTTCATAATAGCCAAGATTTTTAAATAAAAGTTTGTAACATATATCATAATTATTATTTGCATCATAACAAAATATACCTCATCAAATATTTAACAGTTTTCAAATACCTAACTTTTATCACATCCTTTTAAAAACCCAATTCATGTGTAACAGCATCCAGATTAAAAAGTTGTCTTATCTAACACCATTTCTGTTGCAATGATCTCTCAAATTTCACAATATAAGAGAATTTAAAAATATAATACAATAATAATAACAACAACAATAAATACAATAATAATACAAACAAGTTTGATTCATAGCAGAACTTCATGATTAGAACAGGGGTACTTGTCCAAGCTTGTCTGGTGTTTAGTTAAGCTCCAAGAATACATGGTACTGGTCAGAACAATACAGTAATGGTTAAGTGGGGACAGAGCCAAGATGGTGGCATAGAAGCAGGAACACTCTTCAGCAACCACATAATCACCTCAAATACCCAGAAAATATGACTCTAAACAAATTTTAGGGCTCCAGAACCCACAAAATTACAGAAAAATACATATCCTGCTGAAGGCAGCTCAGTCGGCGGGTCAGGAAGGGCTCATTGCAACATGCTGGGAGCCAAAACCAGCCCAGCCTAAAACCATGGCTTGATCCCTGGGAAGTCAGGACAAGCTGTAGCTAGAGCCTACAGGAGAGTGGATTGGCAGCAGCTGTGGTGATTTCCAGATTTATCAAGCCATAAGAAATAAGGACTAAGTGAAAGGTTAGTGGAACTTGGCTAAATTCGGGGGAAAGGATCCCATCAAATTGCCTCCAGGGCAAGGAAGCACAGAAGCAGCGGCCCCTGCAGCTGCTTCCACATGGCTGCTTCAGAAGCTTCCAGCCTGCAGACTGCAGGGGGGCCAAGCAATCATTCAGAGGCTAAGTGCTCTTGCCTTAAGCTGCCTGGATCCGTATCATGGTCTTGGGTGATGGTCCTGAGGTGTGTTTTCAGTGAGCCAAAGCTGGTGGGGGCTGCAGCAGCCTTCTAATAGCAATGGCAGCTGCAGAAACCTGAGCAATTTGGGACAAAGAGCTCTCCTCTGGAAACAGAGTTCCACAGAGCCAAAAAGTCAAGTAATTGGCTGGCAACATGAGCAGGCAAAGGTACCAAAATAAGAACAGCAATCTAACTTTAGATTCCTTTTTGGGGGACAAAAAGGATCACAGCATGGAATGGGAGGAAGACAACACAGTCAGAACTCCCACATCAAAAGCTTCCAAGAAAAGTATAGACTGGTTACAAGCCATAGAGCAGCTTAAGAAGGATTTTGAAAAACCAAATAAGAGAAGTGGAGGAAAAATTGGGAAGAGAAATGAGAATGATACAAGAAAATCATGAAAAGAGAGTCAATAACCTGACTGAAGAAAGTAACACCTTAAAAAATAGATTAACTTGAATGGCAAAAGAGGCCCAAAAAGCCAATGAGGAGAAGAATGCTTTAAAAAGTCGAATTTGCCAGATGGAAACAGAATCTCAAAAGCTTTCTGAAGAGAGTAATTCCTTCAGAGTTAGAGTTGAGCAAACGGAAGCAAATGACTTTCTTTTTTTCCTTTTTTTTTAATTTTTAAAAACTTTTTTATATTAATTTTTTTGTTTTTATTTGTTTTCTTCTTTACATCATTCATTTTCATGAGATTTTTGAATTACAAATTTTCTCCCTGTCTTTCCCCTACCCCAACCCCAAAACAGCAATCCCACTGTAAAGCCCCTCCCCTGATCTCTCTCTTACTTTCTGATAGGGCAGGGAGGGTCTCCCTACCCCAGCCCCTGTATATCTTAATTCCTAGTTGCAGGTATT
>JAQQSW010005553.1:0-14161 GCA_028646575.1 Pseudocheirus occidentalis | reverse complement strand
TGAGTTAATTTGCTCTTTAAGGTATTGTTTTCTTCAGTCAGGTTGTTGACTCTCTTTTCATGACTTTCTCACAAAATTCTCATTTCTCTTTCCAATTTTTCCTCCACTTCTCTTCTTTGGTTTTCAAGGTCCTTTTTCAGTTGATGTATAGCTTCTAGGCATTCTTCCAGTGTCTTGGAAGTATTTGGTGAGGGAGTTATGACTGAGTTGTCTTCCTCCCGCTCCATGTTTAGGTCTTTTTGTCTAAAGGATTCTAGAGTTTTATTGGTATTCTTACTTTGCCTCCTTTTTCTCATGTTGGCCAGTCTATTAATTACTTGGTTTTTTAGCTCTGTGGAACTCTGCTTCCTGGAGGGGAAAAGCTCTGTCCCAAATCGCTGGGGCCTTCACAGCTGCCGGAGCTATTAGTGGGATGCTGCAGCCATCCCCCCAGCTTTGGCTCACTGAAAGCACACCCCAGGACCACCACTCAAGACCACGATCCAGATCCAGGCCACTCAATGCAAGAGCCCTTGGCCCTGATCAATCGCCTCAGCCCCCCTGTTATCTGCAGGTCGAGGGCTCTGAAGCAGCCCAGTGGAGGCCACTGCTCCTTTCAGCCGTTCCTGCTGCTACAGCCGCCTCCTACTGTTTCCTTGCCCTGGGAGCAGTTTGTCCGGACCCGCTCTTCTCCTCCCGAGTTAGGAAAATCCACTGACCTTTCTCTTAGCCTTTTTTTCTTCTGGCCTGATAAATGTGATAACTGTGCCTCCAGTGCAGCCGATCTGCTCTCCTATAGATGCGGCTCCCCACCCGATGCGCTGAGGCCTGACCCGGCCGGGGTTTCGGCCATGGCTCCCAGACTGCTGTGAAGAGCCCCACCTAATGAGCTGCCTGTAGCAACAGATGTGCTTTCTGTCTTTTGGAGAGTTTTGGAGCTTGAAAATCTGTTTAGAGTCCCATTTTATGAGTTTTTAGCGTGTTTGTGTGGGAGCTGTGGTGCTTTGATGTTCCTACGGCACCATCTTGGCTCCGACCCCCCCAGCCCATGGAGAGATTTTAAGAGTGCTATGAACTATAGTTTACCACTGTAACCTGGACAGATCTAGGATCTCATGGAGATGAGTGTTCCTTCAGATTCTTCCATAGGATCTCATTCGTGCCTTCTCATGCACTGAGACTCTTGTTTATGCCCATTTATAAATCCTTCATTGGAGCTCATCCATTGTATGGGAGGCCTTAAATGATTACCAGTGCATCACTGGGGCTATCTATTTGTTAGCTGTATCTTGTTATATGGCCTTCTCCAATCCTGCATCTCTTAGGGACTTGGTGTGGAGAATTTGGAGTCAGAGGATCTGGGTTCAAATCCTGTCTCTGCCACATACTACCTATATGACTTTGGGCATATTGTCTCCCTCTCTCTGGGCTTCAGTTTCCTCATCTATAAAATGAAGGGGGGCTGCACTAAGTGACCTCTCAGACATGTGCCTTTCAGGTCTAAATCAATGATATTCTGCTTATGTGAAAAGGATGTGCTCTGACCTCTCGATTATTATGACAAAAAGGAAAGAAGACAAAGAACCACTGAATGCTATCTTAATAAATGAATGTCCCCTGTTTATCCACCTCTGTGTCTTTGTCTGTGGTATTCACTATACCAGTGTAGTGGTAAAGGGATTCGGAGATGCCCCTGAATTGCCTTGGTTTTTGGGTTGAGACCCAGACCTTGTGAATCCCACTTGTGGGATGGACTTGTTGACATGAAGAGAGAGGGCTGACCTGGGAGGAGCCCTGGATTTAGAGAGACGGCCCAAGCAGAGGAGGCCAGAAGAAGGACTTTTGGGAGAGCAATATACAGTATCGTGGAGCCTGAGTTGCTGAGCGCCCATTGGAGCTGCCCAGTACTTTTGAGGACTGCCACCTGGAGCTACCAAGAACTGAGGAGGCATGGCTCTGACGCCGGTATTTTGTCTGTCTGTTTTGATGTTGTTTTTCCAGATTCATCTGATGGTGAAGGACAGTGCTGCTGTTGTAGAGATCCTGGAACCTGGCTGTTGGTGCAGAAGCCCTGAAGAAGGATTTTCTTGTTGTATGATTACAGAAATCCTGGAAGGGAGACTTGCTGATGTTTTCAGGGGTTCTGGGACTGTTCTACAGGCAGAGAATGACTTGATGAGAACACTGGCTATGGTTTTGTTGAGCCTTGTCTCCCCAGAAACTGAGATTGCTGAGGGCTTGCCTGAGTGAAGATGAAAGAAGGGCCTTTCCTTGGGTTTTCAATGCTGAGTTGTTATCTTGACCTTGTGATGGCTTAAGGGTGGATGGCCTTTTGTGCTCTCCTGGTCCCTTTTTGCTTGGTGTTAATGGATAGTATTGTATTTACTTTGAGTCCAGAGGTAGGAAACCTTTGGCCTTTTTGTGCTCTGTGATTGAACAAAAGAATGTACTTTGTTTACAATTGGAAACTGATCTCCATTCGAGAAGAGACTTTGACTGACTAAATGAATGTACTATCTTCGGGTGGAGTAGTACCTGGATTGAATGGAGAACTTACTTGTGAAATATATGAGTTATACTGTATTTTGACTTTCTCTGTTCTGTGAATGTTTGCTGAATAAATGGTGTTTGCTATGCTGATAATCTGAACCTTGGAAGTTGCCTTTGCTTGGCATTACAACCAAAAATATCTTCCCCTCCCCAAATCTATTGAATCCATACTTGAAAGCCCGAGTCAAGTGTCACCTCCTCCATGAAGGCTTCCTTGATTCCCAATCCCCCCATCCTCCCCAGCACTGGCACCTCACATAATGCTCTGCAGTTCACTTGAGCACATATATTATTCTTGATTACAGTTATCTGTGTGTATTTCACAGTCTCCTCTTAGAGTGTAAGCTCTATAAGGGAAAGGGCTATAACTTATTTAATTTCAACTTTATATCTCCTCCAGTATTTAGCCCAATGCTCTGTACCCAAAGTATTTAATTAATGTTTGCTCAAAGTTAAATATGTTGTTGAATAAATGAAAATCCACTCCCATGTAACAGTAGCCATAAAAACCATCAACATATTGGGCAGTTCTAGAAAGGTTACTATAAACAAAGCAGAAAATTTTATCTAACCTCAGAAAGAAAGAAAAAAAACCCTATATCATGTCTACACCTGGAATACTATATGCAGTTCTGGTTTTAAAAAGATAACAGAGTTGGAGACTGTCCAGAAACGCAAATAAAATAGCCTGAGCCAGACTCCTAAATTGGATAGATCCCTATTGTAAGCCAGTAGAGTATAGTTTACATTTTTGTTTTCTTCTGTCTCATTAATAATATGTCACCCCTTCCCACTGTCTTATCATTTCTACCACATAAGGGAGAAGGGAATGTGTTTGTCCTCAGCAAAGCTGATCCAAACTAAACAACATCAGCTCAGAAATCACTAGTGGGCCAAGTCATCAACTCTTATTGGTGAATTAGGATCTGGAGTCAGACTCCTAGGAGACATGAATTATGTCTGAGCTGGTCTATTCCTCCCTCATTAGTATTCAAGGATGGCTGGGCATTTTTCCCCCTCTTACTCTCCCTTGCATTTATCTCTGTAGTTGTATCATTTGATTGCCAGTGCATCTGAATTAAGCAGCTCTGTTTTAATTCAGTCCCCTGCCTCTTCATGGGCATGAAATTCTCTCTCAATAACTACACCCTGAATCTGGCAAGTCATGGTGCAAATACTACCACAACGAACTCAGCTTTCATTGATTTGTGCACCCCATCTATCCTCCATTCCAGGATAGTCCAGATTCTGAGATAATAACATTCAGTAAGTAACCAGTAAGATAAGCCAGATTCTTATTTTCTTTTATAACAAACAAGTAGACACTTTACTCTCTCCTAAGAAGCATCAAGGGGTGGGCCACTCAGAATCTGAAGGAACAAACCACCAATTCAGTCCCACAAGGCTTCATTAAGCATTTACTCTCTGCCAGCTACTGCACTAACACGTGCCTGAGAATGCAAAACCAAAAATAAACAGTCAAAAATGAACAAGTTTACAGTCTACTGTAAACAGGTTTCCACTTATAAGCATGCACACATAAAAATATGTATATGGATAAGAAAATGCAAAATATATACAAAGGAAATACAAATTAATTTGAGGTGCTCATCAATTGAGGAATAACTAAACAAATTAGAGTTTATGGAAGTAATCAGATTCTACTATATGGTAAAAAATAACACCAGCAATGGCTTCAGGGAAACCTAAAGAGTCTTGATGAATCAATGGAGAATGAAGTGAGCAGAACCAAGAGTACAAATTGTAGAGCAACAACAACACTGTAAAGACAAACAACTTTGAAAGATTTAAGAACTCTGAACAACACAATGACCAACCACAGTTCAAGAAGATCAGTGATAAAGCAGGCTGCCTACCTCCTGAAAGAGAGATGATGGACTAAATGTACAGAATGAGACATATTTCTGGACAGGACCAATGCAGTAATTTGTTTCACTTGGTCACCATATTTGTTAACAAGAATTTTTTTTCTTTTTTTCAGTGAGGAAGGAAAAATGGGAAGGAGGAAAACATTTTTGTTCACTGAAAAAAAATTTAATTAAAAAAAAGTAATTTCAGAAGAATCTTAGAAGTCTCAGGTCTTGTACAAAAAATCAATTATGAAGAATGGTTTGCTGACTTCACATTTTCAGAAGGAAACAAATCTCTTTAGATTTTAGAACTAGGTAATCATAACATAAAAATCACAGTTACTTCTTTAAACCTTAACGGTCCTAACTGCTTTTCATGCCTAAAGCTGAAATAAGATACTGCTTACAAATTGTGTGTACAAGCATGTATGTACCCACATTCTAGAGTAAACCTTGAAATTAAAATACCCTTATTCCAAAATACATGAAAAAGAGGGAGGAGAAATTCCCCAGTGAGTAGAAGGGATCAAAGAACATGCTAAACATAGCTTACAGGAAAGCAGACTGTAGAGAGCTCTACCCCCTAACTTGAAATTCAGAAGGATCTTCTTTCAACTAAATGCTAAGACTCAGAGGGCATTCACAATCTAGTTGGTACACTCTCAGAGGGGCTTTTGTCCTACGCAGAATCCTCATGTCCTCTCAGGGATCAGTGAGATTCCTAAGTAAGAAGAAGCCTAGATAAATAGCAAGCTGTCCCTTGAGGCCCTTCATAGCCTGAATAGATATTACAACTCGTGGGTCATGCAAGACTTATAGCATCAGGGCCATATCTGGCTACTCCCTAGGCAGTAGTTCATCTCTGCAAACACACAGTACAAGGTATTCTATTGCCTTCCAATGCAAAGAGAAAAAGTTATGGATTCCTTTAACTTAAAGCAATCTTCTGAAGAAGGCAATTGTTTCCTCTTTGTTAGTATTTATCCAAGCCAGAATTTTCATGGGGAAATAAAAGGTAGCAACACCCATTCTCCTAACAGCCTGTCACAGGCACATTTCCCAACACTATTTCATTGGGTCTGCTGAAGGACCATTTATCTGCTTTCCAAGGGTCAGCCCAGCTCAGTTTGGAGAGGTCCATCGTCAGACTGGTAGCCAATTTTGTTGGTCATAGTAACTCTCAAAGACCACATGCCAAGTTCTAGAAAGGTTGAGATCTACATCAATGGGGGGAGTATCAGAACCAGTGGAATCATGGGTTATTAGGAGTACTAGAGTAAGAAGTATTTCTAATACTACCAACTAGCCCTAAAAATGACTTTTTACAGAAAGGATCAGGATTTGTAGACTGCAGTGTCAACAGCAGGGCGCCTTCTAGTTCTAAGCTAAATACTCTAGTCCTTATGCATGGAAAAGATACTAGTGACCCATTACTAAAAGCAAATGCCCTTTGGAGTCTATTTTCCCAAGGTGGTGATAAATTCATACACACACACACACACGCACACAGGCACACACACACACACACACACAGCTACATTCCCTTGCCTTGTCCTCTTGGTGGGTGATGACATGCAGATATGAGGCAGATGACTGAGCTTAGATCTCTTGTTTGTGGTCACTGACCATCAGGAAACCACAATGGTGCTCTCCTTCACACTATGCTCTCACTGACTTCTGCCTGGATGGCTGCCGTAGCCTCCAGACTGTTCTCTAGGCTCTCTTCACCCTCAGGTATCCTCCTTGCAGCCACCAAAGAGATTTTTCTAAAGCTCAAGTCTAATCTGGTAGTAGCACCCCCACTCAATAAACGCCAATGGCTCCCTACTACCTCTTGGATCAAACAAAAACTGTTCTGTCCAGCATTTCTTCACAACTTGACGTTGTCTTAGACGTTATTCCCCACCATGTGTTCTCAATTCAGCCATGATGGCATATTTGCTGTTCCTCCCCAGCACTCCATTTCCCCCCAGCATGTCTCTCCATTGGCTCTCCTTCGAGGCTTCACCTCTGCCTTTTAAAATCTTTAGTTTCTTTAGAGTCTCGGCTCAAATACAATGTTGTACGTGAAGCCTTTCTCGATCATCCCAGCAGCTATTGCCCTCCCTTCCCAAATGTAAGCATCTTAGGCCAGGGAATGATTGTTTTTAACTTGTCTTTCTCAGTGATTAGCACAGTGACTGACACCTACTTAATAAAGGCTTGCTGATGTGTTCAAAGTCATTTTGGTTTTTTATTAAGTAGATTCGGAGAATCTTAAACAATAAAGATAAAAGGGATCTTAGAGTTATTCTGTCCCAACCCTCTCATTATACAGATGAGGAAGTCAGGACAGAGATACAAAGGGATTTACTGAAGGTCTCTACAGCTGAGTGGTGCAAGTGGATAGAGCAGCAGGCCTGGAGTCAGGAAGACATGAGTTCAAATCCAGCCCCATTCACTTACTAGCTGTGTGACCCCGGGCAAGTCGCTTATCCATGTTTGCCTCAGTAAATGCTCAGTAAAATGAGCTAGAGATTGACAAGCCCACCCCCCAAAATGGGGTCATGAAGAGCTGGACACAACTGAACAACAACAAAGCTAGGCCTAGAATCCATGTCCCTTCAGTTCTAAACAGATAATCTGTTCACTATATTATTCTGTCTTTCAATAACCCTTTTTAACTTCCACATGGAGCAAAAATTGGTCAAGCAAAGGCTAGAATAACCTTTAATCCAATCTGAAGCCTTTGAAGCTTTTGGGTCATACTGATAGGATGTATCTGTCGACAGCCTCATCAAAGTCACGCTACCTCCTTCACAAAGTTTTCTCTGATTTCTCCAGTTGGAAGTGGAATTCTGATTTTATCTCAGAACATTTTAATACTTGTTATGTATATATTATTGCCAAATTGCATTATATTTATCAGTGTATACCTGATAAGACCATAAGCTTGCTGATTGGTTGCCTGCTCCTTGAGAACAGGGAACAAATGTAATGTACTTTTATATCCCTAGCCATGTTTTATGAATACATATATATGTATGTTAGAGGAATATCCAGTACCAGTCCTTAGACCAGGTGAGATGTTAGAATGAAATGAGGAGCTCATATAACAAGAGGAGGTTTACTTTGCCCTAACACATCAAGGACATGTGATGAGTACACAATGGCACCTGTCTCAGCCTCTCTCACCTCCATATGGACATGAATCTGGTCATCAGGACAAGATATGGACATGGTGACTTTAGGGAGCTTCAGAAACTCACCAAGTTGAACACTCAGACTCCACATGACTGGGACTTTCTATGCCCTTATTTGACCAGCAAACTGTTAGGGAAGACAGAGACAACCAGGTCCTAGGGAACAACCTTGTCTCCTTTTAGGGAAAGCTAATCCTTGTTGCAAAGAGGAAGGAAGAGCCTGGACCTAGCCCAGGTTGTGGTGGGAGGAAGGAGAGAGAAGCTAAGTCAGGGAAACAGGGGCTAATTGAATTCTAGAATCACTGCCCAGGAGGGAAGTGGGAAGTGCTGATAGATATTAGTCCTATTTCAAAGAATTTAATAAATGATCATTGAATAAATGAATGAATATGAATGACCAGGTTAGAGAAAGCCAAACTTGCTATATTTTAAACTTTTGGTTTTAATTTGTTTCTGTTTTTAAAGAAGCTACACAGTGTTTATTGAGTTCCAACAAAATTAGGTCATTTCAACTCAACTTGATAAACATATGCATAGGCTTGATAAATAGCACCATGCTAGATGTTAAACTGCAAAGTTTAAATAAGATAAAGTCTCTGTCTTCACAGAGCTCGCAGTCTAGCAAGGAACTAAAACACAGAGGTTGTTTTTGTCATTTAGTCATTTGCAGTCGTGTCCGACTCTTTTTGACCCTATTTTGGAATGTTCTTGGCAAAGATAATGGAGCAATTTGCCAATTCCTTTTCCAGTTCATTTTACAAATGAGGAAACTGAGTCAAATGGGTTTAAGTGACTTACCCAGGGTCACACAGTTAGTAGGGGTCTGAAGCCAGATCAGAACTCAGGTTTTCCTGACTCCAGGCCCTGAACTCTATCCACTGTGCCACCCAGCTATTCAGGCTATTTAGAGAAACCATAAAATCAGGGGGTTTTTTTGCTTATGCACCCACAGTCTAGTGTGAGAAAGAAAAAAGAGAAAGTAGTCACTTATCGCCAGCTAAGCTTACCTACCTAAAAGTGTCATTAATCTTGGGTAAGTTGGTGTTAGCTTAGAAGTCACTGACTCCTACAGGCAGCTGGATATCTGAATTCTAATCATAGGTGAATGAAGAATGAAGGCTAACCTGTGGTTGCTTTTAAAAGCATACTTCCTACCTGATGCTAGCTACTTGTAAGGGACACCTCAAAAATTCTTCCCTGACAAATGCCTTTCTTAAAGGTCAAAAGGTCTATGATTTCATCATCATGGTAAATTCCTGGTATGAAAACTCCCTCCACCAATATAGCCATCAATGGCCATAAAAGCCCCCTAAAGAGCTGCCTGAGGGCCCAAGGTTACCTGCCTTGCCTAGCTGCACAATTCACAAACGTCAGAGGTGGAACCTGAACCTATTTCTTCCTGAATCTAAGACAAACACTCTCCATTTTGCCATGCTGTCTTTTTTTTCTTCTACTAGCTCTAAAATTATTTGTAACATATGTATTAGGCATATAAAATATAGAAGTAAGCCCTCTCCTGGAAAATCTTGTTTTCATCTGAAACAAAAGTCTTCTACATGGTTTGTGCTCCCTACAATAAAAAAAAAAAATCTGCATCTCCACAGTGACAGAAGTCACCTTTTTGGCAGGACCAAAATAGAAGTCTCAGCTAGAGCTGTCTGTCAGTGAAAGTTCTGACAGTCCACGGATGGATTTGGCTGGCGGGAGAGAGCTAACAGACCATTTCTACTGAAGGAGGCGTGAAAGCACCTGACTTGCTAAGGACAAACAGGAGGGATAGGGAAACATTCCCATACTGGGAAATCAACGTGCTCCCAAATACCAGACTCAACAGAAGGAGGGCAAGGGATTATTTATAGGAAGGAAAGAAAAGACCATGGAAAGCCAGGTAGATTATACCCCCAACAGTCATCAGGAGCGCTGTAGAATTCTGCAAGAATCATAATTGGCTGTAAGGGGCACTGACCTGGAAGGCTTCCATCTCTGGGTAGAATCAAGTACATAGGCTCCCATGCACAGGATTCTCTCACCCTCTAGTGGCAGGGGTCTTTATCTGGCTTGAATATATGTATCCCTGAGTCACCGTACTTCACATGCAAAGATGATGCTACTGGCTCACCATCAGAATATTGCTTCTCAACTATCCTGCAGACCAGAAATCTTCATTATGTGACCAGGACATGCTTGGGGACGGTCTTCCAAGACCTGACCCCCTCCCCACAATCTAGGTGATTAGTATTATTTGGAAGGCAGTACAGCTTCTTGGATATGCTAATTACACATGAATATGGAAGACATCCAGGGTCTCTGTGGCCCTTTGGGTATAGAAGGCACACTGCTGAGATGCATGCATCTTCTCTTGGGTCCTAACAGATGCTGGACCCTGAGATTCTCTGGAAGGTCCTAGGCCCAAGCCTAAATCACCTGTAGCCTCAGAGAGATGGAGAAAAGATCAGTTTAACCATAGTGAGAGAACAGGAGAGACAATGAGGAATATATAAATCCATATTAAGAAAGACTCTTAAGATCGCCTGTACAGGATGTAAAGGGAGCCATGCAGAGAAGAGTTCGGTATAGGATCTGGGTTTCTACCCGTACCTTATCTGTCTCAGTGACATTTCCATTTTTCCTTACTTTCTCAAGCTTTTTTTTAAAGCTTTACTAAGACCTTTTCCAAAAGGCATGAAAGTTATATCAAAGTTCATTTCCAGAGAGACCCTTCCCTCATGCCCACTCCTAATTACCCTTTCCCTTGTAACAAAGAAAAAGCCCAAAACAACAGGTAAGCAAAAGCAACACTGTGACCCTGACAGCATTCCATATCCACCATCCCTCACCCCTCCAAGAAGAGAGAAGGCCTTTTCTCATCCTTCTTCTGGGTCAAGATTGGCTATTGCCTCTGCATAGTGGGTGGGTAAGGCAGAGACAGGTGACAGAGGAAGCAAGGTGGCACAATGGTTAGAGCATGAGGCCTAGAGTCAGGAAGACCTGAGTGGAAATCTGACCTCAGACTTTACTGGCATTATGGACTTGACTCCTACTTGCCTCAGTTTCCTCAAATAACAATAGCACATACCTTCCAGGGTGTTGTGAAGCTCGAGTGAGATTATATTTGTAAACTGCTTAGCATGGTGCCTGGCACACAGTAGGCACTTCAATGACACTTGTTTCCTTATAATTACACCAAGTTCTGGCTCCCTTTTCTTTTTCATGTGTCTATAGCCCTGTCCATTCCCCTGACATATAGCTCACCCTCAGTGAAAGGCAACATAGGACAGTGAATACAGTAACTGCTAGTCATAAAGACATGGGTTCCAATCCTGCTAGATCTGCATCCAGCCAGCAAGTCACTTAACACATCTCTGAGGCCTCAGACTGGAGGTCCCCACCAAGGAACAGGCCCTTGTTAAGTTCAGGCATATGGATTTGATCAACAGTAATAATTAAAAGGCATCAAGGGGTTCAGTTTTTTTAAATCTTTATTAAAGGCCTACTATGTGAAAAGGAGCTGTGATTCTACTTTGGGAAAGAAAAATATTTTTAAAATGATAACCGTAATGCTATTTCCTCTCTTGAACTTTCCAACCCCCTGTCTGCATGCCCTTGTCAGCTGGTTTCTTGGACCTGACTGCTCTCCATTCTCATTTCTACCTCTTGGAACCACTGGCTCCCTTCAAACCTCAGCACAGGAGCCAACTCCTACAAGATGTCTTTACTGAGTTCCCCCTGCCCCCCCCAAAATCCCTTGCATTGATTTTGTCCATATATTTAGCTCTCTGTGAATGTATTATCTCTTCCTCCTAGTATAAGTTAAGGTCCTTGAAGGCAGGGCCAGTTTCTTTTTTGTGTTTGGTATTCCTGAGGTCTAACCATCATTTTACTGGTACTTCCAGGTGAAGAAATTCACCTACTAATTCAAGTTGACACCTTCAATGCATTTTATAATCTTGGAACATTGAGAGATTGGCCAGTTATATAGTCAGTAGGTGTCAGAGGTGTAACTGGAACATGGGTCTTTTTGAATTTGATGCCAACTTTCTCTGCACGACACCAGGGTTGCCTCTCAGCACATACTAGATGCCTTATAAACGCTTGCTGGATTGTTGAACTGAACCTTAAGAATAATACGTGAAAATTAACTAAAAATAAACTGACCTTCTTCTATACTGCGGTATCCTTAAAGTGTTTAATTTAGTAAATCTATATAATCGTTCATACAAATTACACTTTAAGCCCGTAACTATGAAGTCAGTCACTGCTTCAACAATTGAAGGCCTGCAAGGATAATGTAAAAGATATGTTTGTGCCATTTCCAGGTGTCCAGAAATGACCAAATGTCCTAAATTTGTATCAAAAAGGTGCTTTTTGACATGGACATACTACTTAACTAGGTTCTCTGCATGCTTTACAATAAAACAAACATGGAACCATGGTCTACCTAAGCCTGCATGAAAGAATGTCTCACATAAAGGGGGTGTTAAATAAATATTTATGGGATTAGATCAAAAGTTCCACATCAATAATTAAGATACAAATTATGAATCAGAAACCACCCAATATGAAAACCCTTGTGATAATCATGTTTCAAAAGCTCCAATATCGTCGGACTATATTGAGTCCTCCATTACTTAACTAGAAAGTTTGGGGGCTCTAACATGACTGTATGTCATATGTTCCCTTTGCTGACCTCCCTTATATGGTTACTAAGTCATTTGAGAACACTTCTGTTGTTTCTATGATATTTGTTCCTCCATACCTCCTTTTTTCTTTTGGAATTATCCCCTTGCTGAGCAAAAACTTTATTTCAGATAGTTAAGACAGAAAGAAGAGGAAGAACTTATTAAGGAGAACACTATCAAAATTAGTAATCATTCAAAACTTTTATATTATCACATTAGCCCAAACTCCTTTTTATGGTCCAAATCACCAGACCAATAAAAACAAAGATATGCTAGGTACTTCTCATGTGCCCAGCATTGGTTGAAATTAAAATACCATATAAGCCATGGCCCTCATGAAGTGCATAACTTAGCTGAAATTCTGAAAAATACATATACACACGAATGTCTACATGTATACACATGTGTATATATGTATATATACATATCTAAACATACCCGCATACATATGTGTGTATGTATGTATGTATATATAAATCTGGACATCATACAAGGCTATTGTTTTGTTTCCCTCTTTAGGAGGACTATGACATCAGGAAGATGATGTCATGACTTGCAAGTAAATTGAATTTAAGTGAAGCAGGGCTGTGCAAAGTCACCAGCCTTACTCTCTCCTCCAGAGCCATCTGGGTCCAGTGGCAAAATATAGATTAGGACAGTGGTTCTCAACCTTCCTAATGCTGCGACCCTTTAATACTTGTACGTGGGCATATCTGCATGTGGGTGGACCCGCCTGGAGACTGATAGAGAAGCAGTGTCTCGGTTGCTAATTCCATGGGAAATGTGTTTCTTCTGATGGTCTTAGGCGACCCCTGTGACCCCTGTGAAAGGGTCATTCAACTCCCAAAGGGGTCATGACCCACAGGTTGAGAACCACTGGATTAGGATAACTGAAGATGGTCCAGGATGCAGTGAGAGATCTTGGTCTTTTTTAAGCTAACATCTTTCCCAGGTCTGTTTGTTTGAGGCGACACCCATTCAGTGACTAAGGCTAAATACAAAATGAAGCAAAGAATGACCTCCTTTTACCTAGCCAAAAAAAGCAACCTGAGAGGGGAAGACTCTCAGGGTTTCTGATCAAAACAGAAATAACTGCTCTTTACGCTCACTCAGAGCTATCAGATCCCAAACAATGACCAAAGGAGGCTTGAGCCTCACCTATTATTGGCAAGCAACAGAGTCAAAGTGTTTTGGGTTTAGGGCATGATCCTTGAAAAAGAAATCTAGCCTATAAACCCCAAAATATCTTGCCAGGTTTCAGTGATCAAAACTTATATTCCTTTGGGCAGAGTACCAGCAAGTAAGGATATGATACCCTATGTGGACAAAGGAAGAGGAG
This sequence comes from Pseudocheirus occidentalis, assembly GCA_028646575.1. Classification (NCBI taxonomy): domain Eukaryota; kingdom Metazoa; phylum Chordata; class Mammalia; order Diprotodontia; family Pseudocheiridae; genus Pseudocheirus; species Pseudocheirus occidentalis. The sequence goes on along the minus strand of JAQQSW010005553.1, from coordinate 561 downwards.
GGAGGGAGGGATAGGAGGAAGAGAAGAGAGAGAGAAAAAAGAGGAAAGAGGAAAAGAGGGAAAGAAGAAAAGGAAGGAAGGAAGGAAGGGAGAGAGGGAGGTAGGGAGGGAGGAAGGAAGGGAGGAAGGAAGGGAGGAAAGAAGGGAGGAAAGAAGGGAGGAAGAGAGGGAGAGAGGGAGGGAGGGAGGGAGGAAGGAACGAAGGAAGGAAGGAAGGAAGGAACGAAGGAAGGAAGGAAGGAAGGAGTTGTGTTGCCCAACTGGAACTTGCAGTTGGGTCCCCAGTGGGGCAGCTGCTACTACTCACAGATTGCTGTTTGTCCTTGACACCATGACATCAGGAAGTCGATGTCATGTCTTGCAAGTGAAATGGATTTAAGTAAGGCAGGGTTGTCCAGTCACCAGCCTCATTCTCTCCTCCAAGGCCAGATGGGTCTAGTAGCAAGATTAAGACAACTGTCCTCAAGGACTTTACATCTTGCTGGATAGAATATTTGTGAAGTGTGAAGATAGATAGTGTAATAGTAATCAATTTATCAGATACTTAGCACTTGGTAACTT
>JAQQSW010005552.1:0-14161 GCA_028646575.1 Pseudocheirus occidentalis | reverse complement strand
AAAAAAAATATATATTGTAACTTCCTTAAATAAGATTTACTATTCATGAAGCATCTTTTTATATAATTGCTGAAGAACAGTATAGAGAAGAATTTAGCTTAACTTTTTTTAAAGAAAGAAAACAAATGCTTATTAGAATCAGGTCTAGTTCTGTAGAATCCTCCTTTTTCCTGAAATTCTTCACTGCCAAAAAAAAAAAAAGTAGCTGATGCCAACATGTACTTACTATATTAAGCTTTGAGTTGGTGGTACATAGACATTATCATTTTGCCTTCTGAATATTGATGAATGTACTGAGATTCCAAAACTTACAAATACACAAATGGAATTTTTAAAATATTTTACAAAGGGGCTGTTGACTGGTTTTGTGCATTAACAGTCTGATGGAACCTATAGGCCCCCTTCTCAAAGTCATGTTTTTAAGGGAACAAAAGAAACCAGTTTTATTGAAATAGCTAACAAAATATTTTAAAAGTTTATGGACTCTGGGTAAAGAATCTCTGCTGTAGAATACTGTTGTGTGTGTTTTTTTCCCCTGAATGCCTTTTTCCCCTAGAGTTTTAGTATATTTTTGGGGAAAGGGATACTTGCTGTCATAGAACAAGCATAGTACATTTATGTTTCTGGAAAAAAGGGTAAACAAATTTAAAATATATATATAGGACTGTTCAAAATGGTGCAATAAGAAGCAGAACAGCCAGCTGAATGTTGGAGAGGAGTACCATATCTGGAGTAATGAAGACCTGAGTTCAGATCCAGCTTCAGATATAATAGACAAATAATTTATAGAGGCACTCCAAGATAATTTATATAGGCACTTAGGACAATGCCTGGAACTTAGTAGGCACTATATAAATGTTAGCTATTATTATTTCTCACAACTGTTCCTTCAGGGATGAACAAAAGAACCACAGACCAAATAAGTCATTAAGAAATCACAGAAGAAACTACAGTAAGTGCTTTTTGCCCATGCATGTCTGTACAAAGAGATAGACAGGAACCTTTTAGCATTAGGAAAGGATCTAAACAGAAAAGACTTGCCCAAGAGTTCAATTCACAGAAGACAAAGAGCTTGGAGGAGCATGAGGTAAGCCAAGAAGTCTTAGGCCTGAAGCTATATTGGGAGAAAACAGTAATATTAGGAAATTGAAGCTGTGTTTCTCTAATCTCAGATTGGGCCTTAGGAGCCTGAGGCTCTCAAGCCATAAGGGTAATGATCACCCTGCCCCAACAGATCACCCCTTTTAGATGGCCCTCCATGCAGTGTTGGGCGGGACTGCTCTTGAGGTCTTTGAGAAAAATACAGCGCTCACTGACTATACCCCAAATAATACAAAAGAAGACCCTAACATTCCTTCAAGAAGTGCACAGAGCCTATTCCAATACAAAGTCCCACTTCAATGAGTAAGGCTAGACAATAGGTAAACAATAAAACACTGATGATAAAGAAATGTTATGTACCCAAGCACATTCAATTAAAAACCTTAGAAGAGATGGATTCCCCATTATCTGCAAGAAGAATTCACAATAAATGAAAGAAAAATGAAGAGAATAAATTAGAAACCATTTCACTCAATTATATGCCAACAAAACAGACATGGAGAAATTACATTAGAATTAGGTTTAGAACTCAGTATGTTCAAAACTGAACTCATTTTATTTCCCCTCAAAATTTCCCCTTTTTCCAGACTTCTCATTTCTGTCAAAGGCATTACTATTCTTCTAGTCTCTCAGGTTTACAATCTTTTAATTAACCTTCACCCCACACTCAAGTTGCCAAATCTTGCAGTTTCTGTGAGTTAAGCAGTCAATGAACTATTGAGGTGTCTACTATGTTCTAAGCATGCTGTGCTATGGAAGCTGAAAGACAGTCCCTGACTTCAGGGAGCTCACAATTTAATGGCGATAAAACAAGCAAACAAATGTGTACAACAAACTAAAGTCAAAATAGGAAATAATAAAAAGAGGAAAGGCCCTAGAATTAAGAACTGGGGAATCATTTCTATAGGAGACTGAATTTTATATAGGCTTTGAAGGAAGCCAGCAGGCAGAGATGAGGAAGATGATCATATCAGACAAGGAGGTGGGGATGGACAGCAGCCAGAGAAAATTTCTGATGCTGAGAGATGAGATGTCTTATTCATTCTGCAACAAAGAGGCCAGTATCACTGGATCAAAGAGTACATTTGGTTTGGGGACAGGGGGTGGGGCGTAAGGTAGAAGAAGATTGGAAAGGTACAGGAGGCTTGGTTATGAAGAGCTTCAAATACCAAGGAGGATTTTATCTTTAATCCTATAGGTAATAGAGAGCCAATGGAGTTTATTGAGTACAGGAGCAAAATGATTGGATATGTGTTTTAGGAAACTCACTATGGTGGCTGAATAAAGAATGGGCTAGATTGAGGAAAGACCTGAGGCAGGTAGACCCATCAACAGACTATGGAAATAGTCCAGATGTGAGGTTATGAAAACCTACACTAGGGTAGTGGCAATATCAGAGGACAGAAAGGGGCATATTTGAAAGATTTTTTTGAAAGATTTACCAAGGTGAAATAGACAGGCCATGGCAACAGATTGAATATGGGGAATGAGAGATAGAGAGGAGGAGGAATTGAAGACAACACCTAAGTTGTGAGCCTGGGGGAGTGGGAAAATGCTACTGTTCAACAGTAATAAGGAAGTTTGGAACAGGGGAGGGTATAATGGAAAAGATGAGTTCAGTTCTGGACACATTGAGTTTAAGATGTCTACTAGACATCAAGTTTGAAAAGTCTGAAAGGGTAGATGGTGATTCAAGATTGGAGGTGAGCAGAGAGGGAAATGAGTCATTGAAGGACAAAGATGGAAAGATTGGGAGGAGAAAAGATTCAGGGTGTAGAAAAGTTTGTTGCCTATGGAATAGGCATTACAGAGGGCATAGTGAGAGGAGTGGGTGGCATTTGGTTGGGAATCTGGAAGGAGAAGCTCAGGGGCATGGGAATAAGGTATTGGGAAGTAGGGAAAGGGAAATTGTGATTGGATGATGACATACAGGGTTCAGAATCACTGGAATATGTAAGATATGATCAAGTATGAGAATGTTCATAACTGAATGGACGGTACCACTTCTCTTTCCAGAGAAAGCAGATCAGACAGAAGTGAAGACCACAGGATGGAAGGTATTACATTCTTGAAATTTTTGAGATTCACATTTGGAGCCATCAAAAGAATGAACTATTTCCTCTAACAAAAACTGAATTGAAATAGGATAATTAGCACAAGAAAGATAATTACATTTACTTTCTTGATTTATTTGTCATCAAAATGTCATCACTTTCGACATGACAGATTGCATCTCCAACAAATGCTGAAATTGATGATCTGTTGTCAAAATTACGGTTTCTATCTAGGAAAACTATTTTTTTTTGCCTCCTACTGTTGTCACATAGGAAATTTCCTATAAATTGTATAACATCTGGATTGTCCATCATCCTTGCTGGATATCTATACACTATCTCCTCATGCAATTAATTCCTCAAGTATACTTACCATGCTTGATCTTTCTTAGAGTTCCTCATTTGTTATATGATCTCTTTTAAAGATTTCATTCGTCATTATTATCATTATATTTTGGCTTTGCTTTTACTTGTGGACCAGTATTCCAGTATGTGGATTATAGGGAGCAACACTGTGTAGTTAAATACTTTGATTGTCACCATGCCTTTGCCTGTGTTCCCCATACCTGCAATTCCTTCTTCTAAAAGAATACTGATCTTATTCCTTTAAGCTTCTTCTAGCACCTGGCTTATACTAATTTAGGACATCTCTTTAAGATATTCTCAAAGAGATAAATGACTAAAAAGTAAGTAAGAGTGAAGAATCTATTGATTGACAGTAATACTCACATATTGTGGTGTTTTTTTCTTATTTGCGGGGGAAGGCAAGACAATTAGGGTTAAGTGTCTTACCCAAGGTCATATAACTAGTAACTGTGTCAAGTGTCTAAGTCTGGATTTGAACTCAGGTCCTTCTGACTCCAGCGATCTAGCCAATCCATTTCATTTGGATTAACAGTTTTGTTGGACAAAATAACTCTCAATAATTGCTTTTATCTATTCTTCATTATTTATGAATTTACTTTTCTAACTTTTGATCCAGGTAATTTATTTTTTTAAAAATCAAATTAACTGATAGCTTATCTATTTTATTGTTTTTATTTGCTCCTAGTTTTATTTATTGATCAATTTAAATTAATTAATTAAATCATTTGTTTCTATTTTTAAAATCTCACCTTCAATTTTCAAGATTCCTCTTTTGATGCTTAATTGGAATTTTAATTTGTTGATTAAATTTAATTTGTTTATTGTTGAGTTTTATTTAGTTTTAGTTGAATATCTAATTCATTGCTCTGTTCTTTCTTTCATTGGTTTAAATAGAGATGTAAAATTTTCCCTAATTTTTGCTTTGACTGAATCTTGTCAATTTTTGTATGTTGTCATTATCTTTAACGCAATTAATATTTCTATGATTGTTTTTTGACTTAATTTGAGAATTTAAAGGTTATGATGTTTGGTACATATATGTACATTCTGGATATTAATTGATTATCTATTATACATTTTAGTTAAATATAATTTCTTTTTTAATTATGCCTATTTTTGCTTTTGTTTTATCTGAGATCATGATTGCCACCCATGCCTTTTTAATTTTTTTGAAACATGATAGATTCTTCTCTCGCCCATTATTTTACCTCTATGTATATTTCTGTTTCAAGTGTGTTTCTTGTAAGCACCATATTGTTAGAGTCTGGTTTCTAATACAGTCTGCTAAACTTCATTTCATGGGCGAGTTCATTCCTTTCACATTCATAGTTACGATTGTGAACTGTGTATTTCCTTTCATTTCATTCTTATACTTTTCCTCCTCTTTTTTCCCTTGCCCTTTTTTCAAGAGTCTCTTTTGCTTCTGATGAGTGCCTCCCTTAATTTACCTTCTCTCTTATTCCCCTCTTCTTAACTCCTTTCCCTCCTATTTTCCTATTGTTTAAGATGAATTTCTGTATATGTATGTACATTCTTCCTTCCTTTTACCAGTTCGGATGGGAGTGAAGTTCAAGAAGCACCTACTTTACCCCACCCACCCATCTCTCTTTTGTATAAATATTTCCTTGTGTGACTCATTCATGTTAGATAATTTCTCCCATATTTCTCCCTTCCCCACTCTTCCAGTACATTTCTCTTCCCACCCTTCCAATGTTCTTTAGAGACCATCCAGCACACTATATACCTACACACTCCATGTAATGAGACTACCTTTAAGTCCTTTGGTGATGATATATAGTTCTGAGGGGTTATATATAACATTTCTCCACATAACAATGAACATAATTTAAATTTGTATGTTCCCTTGTAATTTCTTGCATGAGTGAGTTTACTGTTTTATGGTTTTCTTGAATCCTATTTAAAAGTGAAATTTTCTAGCCAACTCTGTCCTTTTCATCAGGAATCCTAGAAAGATCACTATTTCATTAAAGATCCATTTATTTCCCTGTAGTATTATACTCAGTTTTGCTCAGTAGGTTGTTCTCGGTTGTAAGCCAAGATCCGTTGTCTTCAGAAATACTGTATTACAAGCTCTCTACTCCTTTATAATTGCAAATTCTAAATCTTGTGTGATCCTTACCATGGCTCCTCAGAACTTCAATTCTTTTTTTTCTGGATACTTGGAGTATTTTTTTTCTCCCTCAAACTATGGGCTCTATTTTGGCTATAACATTCCTGGGAGTTTTCATTTTGGAGTTTCTTTCAAGAGGTAACTAATGAATTCTTTCTATTTCTACTTTGCTCTCATTGTAACATATCTGGACAATTTTCTGTTTTCTTGAAATACAATCTCTATTTTTTGTTATTATTCATGGCTTTGAGGTAGTCCAGTGATTCTTAAATATCACTCTTCTATCTATTTTTCAAGTTAGTTATTTTTCCTACGGAATGTTTCATATTCTCTCTCACTTTTCAGTCTTTTGATTTTATTAAGTTTTTTATGTCTTATGGTGTCTTTATCTTCCATTTGGCCAATTCAAATTTTCAAGGAGATGATTTCTTTTTAGTTTTTTATAACTTTCTTGCTTAGCCCTCATTTCTTTTTACCTTCACCTCCCCCCCCCCTGCTCCCTGTTGGTTTTTATAATCATATGTTTAGCTCTTTTTTAAAAACTCTTTAAATCTTCTAGAAATTCTCACTGGGCTCATGCAAAATCTACCTTTTCCCTTGAGGCTTTCTATGTTTCTGTCTTGAACTTCCCTATCACTGTAGTAGCTCTTTATGATTGGGCCCATTTTTTGTTTGCTCATTTTTGTCTTAGTTATTGTTAGCTGACTGGGAGATTCTATAGGTTCAGAGCAACTCAGATGCTGACTTCCCTTTGATCTTGGAGTCTTTCACTAATTATTCCATCGTAGGCTGGACTAAAGGCCAGTAAGAAACCACTATTCCTGAGCTGAGTCACACAGCTACCTTTCTGGAATTTGTTTCTTACTCGATACTCAGCTAGGACCCTATTCCCATACAACCATTCTGTTGTGCCCTTGATCTGTGACCTGAAATTGGGTAATGGGGGACAGCTGCCAGATGGCCCCTTTTCCTATACCATGTGCTAGTTCAGAGATCACCTAGGATCTCTTTCTCTCCTCTAACTCCTAGTCTGATGCTCTATCTCAGTCCCTTTTCAGTCTCTGGGCACTGGAATGTTCTCTACTCCTACTGCTACTGCTGCTTTTGCTGCTCTTATTTCTGGTCAGCTCCAGTCCTAACATCCACAGACCTCTGTGTTTCCCTGAGCTGTCCAGCAGGGAATGACTGTGACTTTCTTGCCTTTCCTGATCAGAATTTGATCGAGTGTATTTTCTAGGTTGTTGTGGAGGATATATGTTAGGTGAGCTGGGGAAAAACAAAACAAAACAAAACACACTTTTTCTCACTCCACTATATTGATTCCACCCAAACTGTACGTTCTTGATCATTTTCTGTTCATACAAATTACATAATCTCAATTTTCATAGTTCCCTTAGCTTCATTTAACATTGTGAGCTGATATAACCCCAGGGTACTTTGAATTTAATGGTACACCCTTTGCTCTATTTTCTTGATAAAGTTAGTAATTAAAGAAAGCATCCTAATTCCTCCATTGCAAAACTGTCTCCTGGTGCTGTGCCCCAAGGGCAGTATTTTTTTTTTGGATATACTTTGCTTTATTCAGGTGTGGTAGGAGCAATAGCCTATTTCTTGCCCCCATGCAAGTTAGACTAGCTTTTCTTTAGAAATACATGGGAAGACTTGCATGAAAAATGAGGAGTGAAATGAGCAGAACCAGAACCTTATTAAAGTTACAGCAATATTGCTTTAAGAACAACTTTTAATGAACAAGTTATTTTGACTATTATAAATATCCAAATTAACTAAAAATGACATATAAAGAAAGATGCTACCTGCATCCAGAGAAAGAACTGATAAACAGAAATATGTATAGCATAATTTTACACACACACAAATATCCATTTGTGTCTAATAGTGGCCATTTCTAGGGAGGGGGGAGAGGAAGGGAAAAATAAATTTGCATGATAACTTTGTTATCATTTTCATATCATATTTAAAAGGAATAGCAAGTTGTATATAGTAGATTTGCAGTTTTATGTGCCATCATCTTTTTATTATGCTACATTACAAAAATGTTTTATTGTAAAATTTTTTTAAATAAAAATTAAATAAATTTTTAAAAATTTTAAAAGGAAATAGGAATATATTTTTTATAGGTATTGAGACCACATTTGAGATTGGCTGGCTGGGAGACTTTTGAAATTACTTCCTGGTCACCTTGGCACAAAATGAGACACGAGGAGGTCCATGTACCCTTTCTGATGCTTGGATATGGAAAATAATAGCCAGCTCAAGCAGGTGCACTTCTCAGCTGAATCAAATTGAGATGTCCCCAGTGTCTATCCTTCTTGACTATCTTTCTACTATAGCTTAGTAAATCTCCTTTTTGTTAACTGTCAAATGACCTACGAGTATTTTATTTTGATCCAATGTGTAACCCGAACTATTAAAGGACTGGCCCAAGTTAGGGGAAAAATAGCAAATGTATTTGAGTCTTGATTCAATTTTTTAAAATCAAAATTCCAGAACAACTTCTTTAAAGAAGCCATGGCTAAGTTTGTGTCACCTTGTCAAATGTCTAGGTGAGTGTTCATCTTACAGTTTTATAAAACTATAACTTCAAATCCTCATCTGATATTACTCTCAAGGATGTCTATAGATGCTGAATTGCCTTAACTGTCGTGCAACATACTAGTTACCCCCATCAATTCCAGTGACACAAATGCCTTTGTATCATTAGGAAATGCACAGCAAATAGAGACAATATTGTGTGTATGTGACCAGTGTTCAAAAGGCTACCTATTAAAATCAATCCACTTACTTCCAGCTGGTGGAGGGTTTTTTTAAAATCTGTAATAGAATGCTAATGTATAAACCTGTTTATATTTAATAAAGGAAAGTGAGAAGGCAGTAACAGTCACAGTTTTCCAGATTATCTTGAAAGACCTTGATATTTTCCATGTAGAAGGGATGTGACTGAGAATGAACTAATGTGTGAATTTCTCTATCATTGCACTGTATACATGTGCCTAAGACATATTCTATAATTTTCCATGTTCTCAATTTTACATCCATTTAACTGTAACCATCACTTCATCCCACATAATCCATGGAAAATTTTTAACAGTTAAGTGGTATGATGTTTTATATTGGCACATTACTAGCATTTATACAGAACTTTAAGGTTTGCAAGTTTCTTTATGCATATAATTCATTTAACCTTTATGACACCTATGGGAGGTATGTGCTATTATTCCCCCCATTTTACAGATAAGGAAATTGAGGCCAAGAGGGGTGGTGACTTTTCCATTGTCTCACAGCTAACAACTGTCTGAGGTAATACTTGAACTTAGGGTCTTTCCAACTCCAAATTCATTACTCTTTCCACTACACACCTACCTGAGAGGGCAATATTGTCTCACCTAGAGGGTTAGACAGTTTTCCATTGTTCAGTACATATGTGAGGTTTCCAGCACATTGGCATTCAGATAACTAATTTCAGAAAGGTTGCTGTTTAAGTTCCTTTGGTGGTTCCATAAAGAATAACCTCCTTAATAATATGAAAAAATCCATTTTAATGCATAATGGAAAAAAAAACTGAGACAAGTCTATTTCTGTAAATCCCACATATTTCTTCTGGCCATTTTCCCCTAACTAGGCAGCAGCCACCTACATATTTTCACAGCAAATTATATCTAGTTTTATAAATCACCAATGTAGATCAGTATGATTAGCATAACTAGTTTGCTGAGTACAATAACACTTCGATTATAACAAGAAACATTCATAAGTATAAATACTATTTTCATAGTGTCAGCTTAAGGTGCTTCATCAGAATATAAGTAGGTAGACTTAGGAACCAAAAACTATTGATTTATATTTCCCTGATTTTGCTTCTAAAATTGGTTACCCTATATATGAAAATGTATACATAGATCTATATCTCTTACTTAAATGGATTAAGGAACTCACTCTACCAGGGCCAATTTGCAACTATTCTTCAGTGTATATGATTTTAGAAAGTACCTAAGCCGTTGAAAGATTAAATGATTTGCCTAGGGTCAAACAGCCAGATTGTTTTAGGGGTCAACATGAACCTGTCTTTCTAACTCTAAGGCTAGCTCACAATTCACTATGTGCTATAATAAATGTATTGTTTTTTTTAAATATTAGAATAGTTTGAATATTTCCTTTTTGGAGGGGGGAAGGCAGGGCAATTGGGGTTAAGTGACTTCCCCAAGGTCACAAGACTAGTATGTGTTAAGTATTTGAGGCCAGATTTGAACTCAGGTCCTCCTGACTCTAGGGCCTCTGTTCTATTCACTGCACCACCCAGCAGTAGTGCAGTGAATAAAAAATATTTTGAATATTTTCAAAAGGTGGCTTTTTAAAATCGCAAAAACACCTTAATTTACCAAAAGAAGTTAAATTAGATGTGATTTTTTTTTAGTTGTCATCAATGAATCTGGTTGCTCTATTTATAGGATGGAGCAAGGTTGTTGTAAAAAAGCCAGTCCAGTGTTTTCAGTTGTAACAATTCAGTTAACAAATTGTCAGATCACCTCTAAGCCAGAACCATCAACTGGAGAAAAATCAATTCTTAAGATGGCTGAAAAAAATATTCACCTTAGGACCTTGTTTCTTCAATTATCTTCAATTTCTCTTCAGCCATTCTTTCCCTCTGCCTTCAAACATTTATAGGTTCTTCTTATTTTTGAAAAAAAAAAAAAGCTTTCACTTGACCTTACCAACTTCTGGAAAACTACAGTGTATTTCTGTGCTGCTTTCACTTCCAAGCTTCCCAGGTAAGTGTTATGCCCCCAGCACCCCCAGCTCCCTACCACCCCCTTTCATTTTCACTTTTAGCAGTGGACTTCTGCCCTTCCCTCTTTCTTGAATCTGTACTCTCAAAGTGCCTTCTCTTGGTCCTCATTTTCCTAGCTCTGTTAAGCAGTTAACGTTCCTTGAAATGATTCCTAAAGCACTGCAATATCCTAATGATCCTATCTCTCATTTTGTTGTCACTTTCATGACTCTTGACCCTTAAATATAAGTAGATCACAGGGTTCTGTCTTTGGATCTTTCCTTTTCTCATTTCCCCTGCTCCCTTTAAGATCTAATCCACTCTGACAGTTAAAATCAGCATCTATATGCAAAAGACTCCATCCCCAAGGAGTACCTTTAGGCCTATAGTCTTTAATAGTAGAAGCCTAGGGGAGAGAGGGCTCTGGGGAAAAGGTAGAGTAGGTGAGAAAGTTCCAAGCTCTCAAGATTTCCCCCTACACAAGAGCTAAAATAGCATTTTAGGGCTAACAAAGTGTGGGTAAAAATAAATAAGAACAGGGGCATAACCCAGGGTCTTCCTGGGGGCAATTAGAGAGGATCAGAAGAAAAATTCCTGGAAGAATTTTTGTCTCAGTGAAGAGTAAACATCTCCAGACTAGAGTCTGCTTTAACAACAAGCAGTAAGCCTTGGGGTTATTTGTTTTAGGAGGCTGCTTCTGCCCAGCCACTGGAACTTTTACCTCCAGGATAGTGAGGGGAGTTGGGCATTTGATCCTAGAAGATTAAAAAATGTCTGCTGACAAAGAATGCCAAACTCAGTTGTGCTGCTGAGAGCTGTAGGGGTTAGAAGGAACTAGCACACCCAGCACATGCCAGGTGAGTGCAGAAGCAGAGGGGCAGAAAACCCCTGGCTGAGAGCACCTATAGGAGATTGGAAGTTTGGCTTTGGTTTCAGGTTAGAGAGGAGAATTGAAGATCTGGGCAAGAGGCACCATCCCCCCATATCCCAGGGTTAGAGGTGTTAACAAAAATTAAGCTATTACTACAAAAAATTCACAGGTAAAGGAGAAAGACTCCAACCATAGAAAGCTATTATGAGAACAGAGAAGACTTTGATTCATCTTTAGAGAAGGATATTGAAGCAAAGAAATCCTCCTCTACCCCAAAGAGTAATGTCAAATGGTATAACCTGCCCAAAAAGAATTCATAGGAGATATTTAAAAAAAGAATAATCCAAGAAAAATAAGAAGATTATGAAAGGAAAGCCAACCAATTAGAAAAGGAGATCCAGAATCTATTCCCCTCCCCCCCAATATATTTATTTATTTTTAGTTTACAACATTGAGTTCCACAAACTTTTGAGTTCCAAATTGTCTCTTCCCTCCCCCTCTCTCTACCCAAGATGGCATGCAATCTCATTTAGGCTCTACATGTACATTCACATTAAACATATTTTCACATTAGTCATGTTGCAAAGAAGAATTCTAACCGACGAGATGAACCACTAGAAAGAAGAAACAAAACAAAACAAAAAAGAAAGATCAAATAGTATGCCTCCATGTGCATTCAGACTCTGTAATCCTTTCTCTGGATGTGGATAGCATATTCCATCTTGAGCCTTTTGGAGGTGTCTTAGCACCTTGAATTACTGAGAAGAGCCAAGTCTCTTAAAGTTTGTCATCAAACAATGTGGTTGTAAGTATGCACGATGTTCTCCTGGTTCTGCTCCCCCAACTTGGCTTCAGTCCATATACATCTTTACAGGTTTTTCTGAAATCCCTCTCTTCATCATTTCTTATAGCACAATAGTATCCCTTACATTCATATACCACATCTTGTTTAGCCATTCCCCCAAGTGGTGGGCATCCCCTTTATTTCCAATTCTTTGCCAACACAAAAAGAGCTATTAGAAATATTTTTGTCAATGTGGGTCCTTTTACCATTTGTATGATCTCTTTGAGATACTGACCTAGAAATGTTATTTCTGGGTCAAAGGAAATGCACTTTTTTATAGCCCTTTGGACATAGTTCCAATTGCTCTACAAATGGTCAGATCAGTTTACAACTCCACCAACAATGCACTAGTGTTCCAATTTTCCCATCTTCTCCAGCATTTATCATTTTCCTGTTTTGTCATCTTAGCCAATCTGACCAGCAAGATGTGGTACCTCAGAGTTGTTTTGATTTGCATTTCTCTAATCAATAGTGATTTAGAGAACTTTTTCATATGACTACATATTTCTTTAATTTCTTCTGCTGAAAACTGCATGATCATATCCTTTGACCATTTGTCAATTGGAGAATAATTTGTATCCTTATAAATTTGACTCAGTTATCTATATATTTTAGGAATGAGGCCTTTATCAGAGATACTGGTTATAAAAAGTCTTTCCCAGTGTTCTGCTTCCCTCCTAATCTTGGTTGCATTGGCTCTGTTTATACAAAACTTTTCAATTTAGTGTAGTCAAAAGTGTCCATTCTGCATTTCATAATGTTCTCTGTCTCTTGTTTGGTCGCAAATCCTTCCATTCTCCATAAATCTGACAGGTAAACTATTCCTTGCTCTCTTTGTTTGCTTATAATAATAGCCTTTATACCTAAATCACATACTATTTTTACTTTATTTTGGAATACAGTATAAGATATTGGTCTATGCCCAGTTTCTGCCATACTGTTTTCCAGATTCCCCAGCAGTTTTTGTCAAATACCAAGTTCCTATCCCAGAAGCTGGAGTCTTTGGGTTTATCAAACAGTAGAGTACTATAGTCATTTTGTGCTGTGTCCTATATATACTTAACCTGTTCTGCTAATCCATCACTCTATTTCTTAGCCAATAACAAGTAACAGGATGATTGCTGCTTTATAATACAATTTAAGATTGTGTATGGCTAGGCCACTTTCCCTCACATTTCTTTTCATTAATTCCCTTGATATTCTGGACCTTTTGTTCTTCCAGATAAATTTTGTTATTATTTTTTCTAGCTCTATAATATAATTTTTTAAGAGTTTGATTAGTATAGCACTAAATAAGTAAATTAATTTAGGTAGAATTGTCATTTTTTGTATTAGCTAAGCCTACCCATGAGCAACTGATACTTTTTTCCCAGTTATTTAGATATGGCTTTGTGTGAAAAGTATTTTTCAATTGTCTTCATATAATTCTCGGGTTGTTTTATTGGGTAGATTCCCAGATATTTTATAATATCTACAGTATTTATAAATAAATATTTATAAATATTTAAATAAAGAAATATAAATATAAAAATTTATAAATAAATGAAGATAAATGGAATTTATCTTTCTATTTCTTCCTGTTGGGCTTTGTTAGTAATATATAGGAATGCCTAGGATTTGTGTGGATTTATATTTTTTTTTGGTGCTTTTATTTTATTTTATTTTTGAATTTATTTATTTTCTTCTTTACAGCACTCATTTCCACAAGATTTTGAGTTACAATTTTTCTCCCCATCTTTTCCCTACAGCCCACCCCAAAACAGCAAACCCATTGTAAAGCCCCTCCCCCAATCTGCTCCCTCCTACGTCCTCCCCCATAGCCCCTCTAACTTTTCGGTAGGGCAGGATGGGTCTCCCTACCCCTGTACCTGTGTATCTTAATTCCCAGTTGCATGTAGTTAATACTAATAATAATCTTTATGCATATATATTTTTAACATTTGATTATAGAACTTTAAATTCTAGATTCTTTCCCTTCCTCCCTCGTCACCCACCTCCACTGGAAGGA
>JAQQSW010005551.1:0-14161 GCA_028646575.1 Pseudocheirus occidentalis | reverse complement strand
TTGCATGTAATAGGTGCTTACAAATATTCGTCAAAATCACTAAATTTAAAATACCTGCATATTGCCCCATTCACAGACCAAATTTATTCCACCTTCATCCTGCATTCCCAGCTCTCTGGGCTTTTTTCATCATACTCCAGCAGTCTTCTCTTCCTGGTAGTTCCCTTCATTCTGCTGTTCCTTCCTCTGATCCATTGGTTTCTCCCAGAATCTCTGTTTTAAGGAAATGCCCAGCCCAGCTCAGCCATGCCTGTTAGACAATATATTAGAATGTAAGGTTCTCAAAGTTGGCAGTTGGCTTTCTTTTTTCTTCTATCTGTATTCCCAGCACTTAGCACAGTGCCTGGCATCATAGTAAGCTCTTAATAAATGCATGCTTACTTAAATCTGCTCCCAGGAGGGTTGAATCTAGACCTATTTATAAATAATATCTGATTTCTCATTTTCTTTCCATATCCCTACTAAGATGCTAATTTGTAATAAAAAATTACAACCATAACAATAAATAATTATGAATGTAGTTGATAGAAATTGGACCTCTGATTTCATTGGTGAAAAGAATTTCCTGTTTAGGAAACTCCTACCAAGGCAGGTTTGCACCCGTTCTGTAACTCATAGCCCTAGAGACCTGCCCAAAGTACTGACTGGTGAAGCAATTTGACACACAGGCAGTATATGTCAGAGACAGGGCATGAACCTAGGTCTTCTTGGTTTCAGGGCTAGCTCTCTAGCCATTCACCACATTATACTTCCACTCCAATTATGTGTATAATGAACTATATATAGACATGGAGGTAGTTAGATGTGTATGTACAGCTATGGATCAATAGATATACACATATACATACATACATATATGTATATATATATATATATATACATACACACATATCACCTTACATCTGTAGAGTGCTTTACAATTTACAAAGTGCTTTCACATATATTATCTTCTTCCATCCTTTTCACAAACTTTTAAGGTAGGCAAGGGAGGTAAGATTATCCCCAGTTTATAGAAAGAAAAATGAAGTAGCCAGGCAAGGTAACCTTGGAATGGAAGAATTTCTTTACACTTATGTGAATTGTACTGTCTTAAGCTCAGTACCATGTTTTATTTTACTCTTTCACTTAATTCAGTATGAAAGCTTTTTAAACCCCAGCTGTGACTCATTTGAATTAAAGAATAAGTCTGCCTTTGACATAGCTAGAAAGAGAGTGGGAAAACCCTTTTTTAAAGTCTAGGATTAAGCTGGAGTCAGTGAGAGCACAGTTATCCCTTCCATATGATGATTTTCCCCGTCATGATTTCAATATATTGTGGATTGGAAAAAGACATTAAATAGGAATTGTGGGGAAGTTTTTTGAAAACTGCAGATGACAGAGAAAAAATTTAGAAACTCAGAAATGCATAAGACACATGTGTAGTATTATATGATATCAACATATTTTATCTCTTAATACCACAATAATTCAGACTTCTCTGGTATGAAGGGAAAGGCAAATAAAATGTATGTGGATTTTCCAGATCAGAAGACACCAGGCCCATAACACCTCAGATGTGAAAGGGATAACTGTATTTACTTTGACTTTAGAAACAGGGATGAGTTCTGGGACTATGGCTTTGGTAAGAGTTGGAGGAGGTTTCTGGTAGAGATACTGACAGGCTACAATGTCTTCCTTTCTACTCTCAAGCCCTCTGTCTCTCCAGACTGCTGCCCTAGTTCTCATGGAGGGGCCTGGAGTCTCTAACCTTTCAATTTACCCTGGGGCTCCCTCTGTATTGTCCTGGTTCTGTTGGGGAGGAGAGAGGATTTTGTGCTTAGATCTAGTTTCTTACAAGGATGCTCCTGTAATTTCCTTCTCAAATTAATCTGAGGCAGAGAAGAAAAGGTCTGAGGGGGTTGTGGGAAGCTGATTATAGAGAGGAACTAGATTTGATTTGATTATCCACACTCCAGGTTCTCCATCTCCATCTTACTACCACCTTCCCACTGTCCCCACAGCAGAACTCTGGGGAATTCTCGGAATTCTCATAATTAATCAACTCCACCTCACTACTCCCAGATCCTTGAGCACAGTATCCTGATTCACTTTGTTATTTAGGAGGTAGCTCAGTAAAATGGAAGGAACACTCAGAGGACCTGGATTTGAATCCTGACTTTACCACTTACTATGTTTGTACTTGAGTAAGTCACTTAGTCTCTATGGTTCTTTCTTTCCTCATCTATATAATAAATGGATTTGGACAGAATGACCTTTAAGGGATTAGAGATTCTTAAACTTTTATCCATGGGACTCTGCAAGGGGTCTATGAACAATGATATTTATTCATGCTTTCCTCACAAACAATCTAGATCTCTAATTGGTATAGGGATCTCCCAGTTCATGTAACTCCCTCTACCAATGCAGGTTGGCACCTGCTCTGTAACTTATAGACTTAGGGAGTTGAGGTTGAGAGTAAGGTAGATATTAGAGATCCCTTTATCTTCTTTTTACAGGCAAAAAAAAAACTGGAGGTTCAAAGCTTTTAAGTGATTGATGCTTTTTTAAAAAGCATGTGGAATGGGATTTGAACTCCACTGTTCCTAACTTCAAGTCAAACACTTTATGACATCAGTCTAGAGCAAGAGCAGTGGAAAAGTAGATTGGAAACAAATTTTTGTGCATGGCCTTGAATGCCAGACTAAGCACTGTGGACAATGACCTATAGACAAGGGGAAGTGGTTGATAGTTTTTGAGTGAGGCACATGGATCATAGAATTTCTTTCTGGGATTTTAGAGATCATCCAATTCAATCTTTTTACTTAAGAGGGGAGCAAACAAGTCCAGAAAGTGACTTACCTGAAGATACATAACCAAGCAGTGACAGGGCTGCATATAGAACCCACGTCTCCTGCTTGACTAACTTCATTAGTCTTTCCACTATGTGAGGCTGCTTTAGACTATGTTGCCAAGGAAGAGGCTCTACTGAGCAGAGGTTGGAACACTAGAGTTCTTGTAGAACTCATTGAGGGTCACCTGGAGGAACATTTTTGAATAGGAGTGATAGTAAACTGGAATTGGGAAGACCTGGGTTCAAATCCTGACTCAGATACTTGCTAGCTTTGTGACCCTGGACAATTCATTTAACTTGCTGAAGTGTAAAAATTGAACAATCTGCTCTTATGGAATGACTCTAGCATGTCCCTGGGTGGTTGTGTTCATGGTCATAGGTCATGTAGTAACTATATGCAACAACTCAGATGTGCAGTAATACGGGTTTGACCTAAGGAAACAGCAGTTGAAATGGAAACAGAGATTTTCAAGAATCCACACATAGTAGAAATTGCCAAGTGAATACTCCAAAATCTGCAAATTGGGGGTGAGGGGAGGAGTTTTCTATGAGATACAGGGAAAAGAACCCAGGAGTTGGGGTGGGGAGTATTTTCCATTCATCATTCAAAGGTAGAGGTGGGGACTAAGGTATAGAGTGACATGAAACTGTTTGATAAAAGATTGAGGGAAACTGAAAAACTAAGAACATAGCCTAAGACCTCAGTTTTACCATCAGCTTTTCTCTTTCTCAAAATAGTTGGGGAAAGGGTCAAAAGAGGAAGATCAAAACTGGGAAGGGTGAAAATGGACAGATACTACATTTTGTCTTTTCCAGAACTCAATCTTGGTTTCTCCTCCTCCTCCTCTTCCTCTTCCTCCAAACACCCTACCAGCTAAGCTGTCAGATGTTACAGTGGATAGACCCCTGTGTCTGGACTCAGAAAGACCTGAGTTTGAGTTCTGCCTCAGATACTGTTGTACCCAAACCCTCCACCCAGGTCACTACACACCACCTGATTTGTGACTCACCATTAAGCCCCTCTTGTATTTCTGTCTTTGTCCCTGTTTGATATTTTTTCATAGCTTGAGACAGCTTAAGGTATGACTGGGCATTGCTCAAGGAATTCCCTGACTCCTTCTCCCCTAATCAGCATTTCATATTTTCTCCTTGAATCATTATAGTATACGAGACTCATTATGGTACAAGGATCTTATCTAGGTACCATGCTGTCCTGCCCTGCTGACCAAGCAGGGCCCCCCACCCACTTTGTCCAGATGACCCTGGCCTGCTCTGAGGAATTCCAGTTCCCCTCATCCCATGACCCTTCACCCTGCTCTGGAAAGCTGACTACAGCCCTTCACCCTGGGCTTTCCACCCAGTTCTAGGAAAGACCCCCACTTCACAGGAAAGTTGCATCCTTGTACCCTTATACCATACTCCCCTCAGTCATGTATTTAACCAATGGCTGTTCTTTGCTTCTGTACATCAGAACTTCTGCTAGCTCCCCTCCCTATTGTGGTTTTTGTGGTTTTAGCCTTTATAATCTAAGTCTGTACCCCCAAAGAGCACTGCCAATTTGAGTGGTAATCAACAAATCCACATCTAAATTTACCTTGAACCCAGGTCTCTTGGCTTGCTCTTATTCTCTGCACAACAATGTTTCCTAGCTATATGACCTTAGGCAAGTCACAACCTCTATCTGACTCAGTTTTCTCAAATGCAAAATAGCAATAATAATATCACCTATTATTGTGAGGATCAAATGAAGTAATATTTGTTTTTGTTACCTATAGGCATTTAATAAATGTTTCTATCATTTCTTCCTTCCATACCATGTCATTGGAAGCCAGTACCTGATTTGCTGATGTTGTGCCCAAACCCAAATCACAAGTTACTTCACACCATCTACTTTGAGGCCTACCATATTTTGTCTTTGTCTCTATCCTAAACCCTGTGCTAGCTCAAAACAGTTTAAGGCATAGTCCTGGGTAAATTGCCCTAGGCATGGTCCCTTGACCCACCCCCCTTTTCTCCTTGAATCAGCATTCTGTCCAAGGATCAGTCCCAGGGTTACATACAAGACTATCTTATGTAGAGACCACCCTGTCCTGGGAAGCTGACCAAGCAGGGTCCTCACACGCTTCACCCAGAACATGACCCTGGTCTGTTGCCCAACAATCCTCTACCGTCTACCCTCTAGCCTGTTTTGGGAGGGACTCCCTTGTCTCAGGAAGGTTGTATCCTGGTACCCTTGCGCCATATTCCCAAATTAGCCCTGAACTATAGATCTAACCAATGGCTATTTGGCTTCTGTACTTCATTGCTTCTGCTAGCTCCCCTCCCTGATTGTGGTTTTTGTGGTTTTAGCCTTTTTAAACACTGCTTGTATCTTAATTCAGGTTTGAGCTAGCACAGGGTTTAGGACAGAGACAAAGACAAAAATATGAAGGGCCAAAATATGGTAGGCCTCAAAGTAGATGGTGTGAAGCGACTTGTGATTTGGGTTTGGGCATGACACCATATCTAACCTGTTCTGGACAAGAACATCCTGTATAACCTTTCTAAGAAGTGACCATTCAATCAGACCAAATAAAACTTTATCAGTCAGTTAGTTAATTAACAATTGTCAAGCTTGGATAGGTGATTGAGGGGAAAGGAGGTGCCAGAGGAGATGATGTCAAAGAGGTATGAGAAAGAGAAAGACAAATAATAGCAGCAAATACAGAACAAAATGGAGTCAGTTATATTCTCCACCAAATCCACTTTCAACAGTAAAAAAGAAACAGGGGCTGATCCTACTGTCAGGCATGCAGTTATAGCAATGCCACTGTATCACCAGGAAAAGGGCACAACTAGGCATTGGGTAGGACAATTACCTGAAACCAGGCAAATGAGCAACCTCAAGGACCAAAATCAGGAAGCTCATTTCGGTTTAAGTATCAGTAAAGGTTCGGAAAACAGTGCGAAATCTAGGTTTTCCCATTTTTCTGTTTCCCTGGTTTTACAGTACTGTAAAGGGCTGTGGGTAGGCCAGATATTGCAATCCTGAAGGACTATAAGAAATTACCTTTTTCATGGGAAATCTTGTTATACCTGGGCAGAACAAAGGCAAGCACCTGTTCAACCTGTGTAACTATATTGTTAATTTATTACTTGTTCCCAGAATGGTCCAACCTCACCCAACTCTGAACTACTCTCAATTGTCCCTGTTGGCATGCCTCTGCTTTCATTTTTTCCCCCTTACTAGCTGCAAGGATAAAGAATGCCTTGGCTATTTGAAAAAAAAAATAAAAGGAGCAATTCACTAATTCTTCAATAATGGTGAAAGATGACAGTTTGGGACCAAGGGCAGGGTCTTCTGGTTAGGTGGAAAGGAGATAGAAATATGAGTTAATAGATTTAGAGGCAGAATTTAGAGATCATCAACTTGCAGCATTCTTGTTTTCAAAGATGAAGGTCCAGAAAGTTTCAGTTGACCAAGATTACAGACTTTGCAAATAAAAAAGCCAGGTTACTAACCCAGGTCTTCTTATTCCAAATCCAGTGCTCTTCATATACTGGCTTATTGATAATCCTTACTAAGCACCTTCTACTTACAAGACACTGTAAAGACCCCTTCCCCACTGTGTGGGCTACCATCCTTGGGCCACCTTTCCAATCAAGACCTTGTTTCTACTCTTCATGAAGTTATTTGGGAAGACAACAGATTCATCAAAGGGAGAACAAAAAGAAAACAAGAGAGCTCATATTAAAGTGTTGTACAGACTATTTGAGAATTACTATATAAAAACGTGCTTCTTCATCAGATGAAGTCTAACCAGACTTTAAGAGAGGACTGAGATGAATTTAGTGACCAATTTCTCCCTTCCACCCAATTTTTACTTCAAATTGTAACTCATATTTACTGTAAAAGGAGACAAAAACAAAAGTTAAGTTTTAAAAATCTTCTCTCCTCTCCCAGAGCCCCATCTCTGTGACCGTAGGGAATGCTAGCCAGCTGTTGAGCAGTCCCAGTCTTTTTGTGTCTTCGGTAATTTTGTGGGATGGTATAGGTCCTGTTACCCTTTAACTTCCTGTTTGTTCTCCTGACCCAGAGGTTCCCTAAAGTCTAAGCCATCCTCCTCCTCAAATCAGTATTAACCCCTTTCTCTCAGGAAAAGAGTGGCTGGAGCCTGTAGCTCATGGGGTGCCGGAAGGTAAAGGGAGCGGGGTTAGCTGGAAGTGGAATTGGTGAATTCTCCCAGATTTCAGAGGAATGGGACTCGAAAATACTCCCACCTCTAGACCTTGAACCTCAACACCGCCCCTATCCTCCTTTACTAAAGTCTCCTGGAAGGAAATTAAGTTTGACCCCTGAATTCTGGACCCTGGTCCAAAGCTTAAAACTTCTTTCGGTAATAGCCAGGGACCCTCCTTTCCTCTCCACCTCCTTCTGCCTTTCCCCTCCTCCACTTGCTTCACAGACTCCTGCAACTCTAGGGAAAGGAGAAAAGTTTATTTTGTTCTTCAGAAGCCTGAAGAAGGAAGACTGGGGACCTGGAGTGGTAGAGGGTGGGCGGCGGAGGGGAGGGCGGAGGGGCGGGGTTGAGTTTGGAGCGGGTCCCACCCCCAGCCCTAGCCCCAGGGCAGAAAGAAAGTGCAGCTTGAGCCGGGAAGCTTAACTAGTCGGGATCTGGGGCCCTGGGAGGGCGGGATCCGGCTCCGCCGCTGGTGGGTCGAGTAGGAACTGGGTTGCTGGGGCCCTGGGAAACCTATGAGGGGGCAAAGGCAGAAGCAGGGACTGAGACCAGAGCCCTGGGAGGGCGGTATCTGGATCTACGGTTTGTGGGTCCCGAAGGAAGAGGGGCTGTTGGGGCCTCAGGAGAGCGCTGAGCAAGGCAGGGTCAGGGATAGGGACTGGTACCGGAGCTCTGGGCAGGAGGGATCCATATTCACAATTGGTGGGTCCTGGAGGAAGCGGGGCTGCAGGGGCCTAGGAACAGCACTATGCGGGGTTGGGGCTGGGCAGCGACTGGGACAGGAGAAGTGGCTCTGGCGAGGCGGCGCAGTCAGGAGTTGAGGGGTTTGGGGAGTTGAGTGCGGCAGAAGGGGCAACGTGTCACCTTCCTCCGCCCGCCTCCGACCCCCGGGACTGGTTGTCTCTCTCTCCTAGGGTCGGCCGTGCAGCCATGCGGGGCCGGGAGCCCCCTGGACGCTTCACTGTGCGGGCGGAGGCGGAGGACTCGGTACTGGAGCTTCGGCCCCATGTGGAGCGCATCTTTAGGGTGCAGCTGAGTGTCCTAGGGGAGCCGGAGCCGGGGGCCCCTAGCATTTGGTTGCAGCTGGAGGGCCCCCAGGAGAACGTGGGCAGAGCCAAGGTAAACGCCGCGCCCCTCCTCTCAGCCTTTCTATTCCCCCCTCTCCCTTAATATCGTCTTCCCAACCCAGATCCCCTCTTTGTGTGCGAGGGATGATCTCAAACTCTTGAGTTAGCGGGAGACTCCAACGAGTTGTCCAGTGCATTCTCCAATCTCGTTTGGATGGCGACTCCTCTAAGTCTTGCAGAGACCCTCCGGGTAGTGTGTCTTTCTTAGTTCTCTAGAAGACCGACCCCTCAGCCTCCCTCTTTCCTGCCCCACCCTCCTCACTTGCGTGTGCCCTCACACGTCCATCCCCTTCCCTCCTGTAATGTGAGAACTCGACAGGCTATAACATTGTGTGTGTATGACTTGGGGGTAGGCCTGTCCTCTGAGCCAGAATTTTGGGGTGTCTGTCTCCTGAGGCACCTTAAACCTTGTTCTTATGGCACCATCCTAAGAGCCATACTTTTCTGTGATCTCTGCCCCTTGGCCTCTGCTTTCAAAGTCAAGCTGGGAGTTTGTTTCCATGTGACCCAGGACTCAACCAAATTACACTTTCTAAGTTTTAAAATCAGAATTTGAACTGGAAGGGACCTTAGAAAGTATTTAATTCAATATCTTGGTTTTGTGTAACGTGAGAACATGGCTTAGCCAACAGCACCTTAGGTTGAGGGTTAAGGAGGAAACTGAGGTCCAGAGGGCTTGTGTTTTTGCCAAAGAAATACAGTAAGAAGCACAGTTAGAGCTTGAACTCAGGTCTCCTGATTCCCAATCTGTTTTTAAACCTTACCACACCACACTACTATTCCTGTCTCTTGGGGGCTAAAGGAATAAGAATATATTGGAGGGAGGAGAGGAGGAAAGGAGCTCTAGAAGACTCCTGTAGAGTTGTGGGGTGGGCAGGGACTGGGGAGGAAACTGTAGGCTGCCAGGATGAAAAGGCCTCCTGTCTGTGGCTGGAAGTTTGACAGACCAGGTCACAGTGAGCCTCTTTTTTGGTTCTGGCTGGCTTTCCCCACAAGTCTCCCCTTGGACTCAACTTGCAGGCTCTGCCCATTCCTCTTGGTCCCCACCCCATAACCACCCCCCTCAATCATTACTGAAGCTTCTCTCTTTCCCTAAAGCTGCTGTCTCCTTCCTATTATCTTCTCTTCTGAGTTAGAAATGCTACTCAGTCTTTTTCTGTTGCTTCTCTTTCTTCCTCTCTCCTGAACTGTTTCTCCCCCTCCCCCCTTTCCCAGCTGTGTCTTTACCAAACTGTCCAAATGGGCCCTAGGCCATGGGGTGGAGGAGGCCTAGCTACACAGCAGCTGGCTTTGGATTTTCAACTAGGCTTGTTTAAACCACCTCAGTTTTCTAAGTTTTTCTAGGCATTAAGGAATGACTACATACAATGCAAGGGGAGATGGCAGCGTCCCATTGGCTGACGGCACTGAGATGGTTATACAGAATTTCTCTAATGATAAATTCTGTTGGGGAGGGTTGTTTTAAGGAGTGGGCCTTTTGCATCCTCTTATTTTCATGAATGTGAAATGAACTAACGACCTTTTCTGGGAGTGCCTCCCATGTCCCAAAGTAATTGTTCACATTTACGCAATGTTCTGTGGTTTACAAAGTGCTCTGAGTACTACCTTCTCACAATAAACCTTTGAGGTAACCAGTACAAAGAAATGTTATGGCGGTTTTACAGATGAAGAAACATGCTGGAAACAAGTTTATTGAATTAGTAGTTTTAAAGAAACAGTATTTTATTGATGTTCTTTTTTTATTACACTGTTGTCACTTTTTGGCTCCTTCAGGGACCCTCTCTTCATCCCAGCAGGACCATATTTTGTAATAAAGAAGTACAGTTAAGCAAAACATTGGCTGATTCTGAAAATATATGCTTTATTCTACACCTATAGTCTAGCCTTCTCTGCTGAGAAGTGGGAGGCCTTCTCCCAGTCCTCGGAGGTAATGCTTACTTACTGTATTGATCAAAGTTCTGTAGTTTTCCAGTGCTTTTTTCTTTAACATTGTGCAAATTGTTCTCCTGGTTCTGCTTACTTTGTTCCATATTGGTTCATAGGAGTCTTCTCAAATCTTCCTGAATTCTTTGTATTCATAGATTCTTAGGATGCAACAATATGTCATCAAATTGTATACTACAAAGCATTGTAAGCTACTAGTTTTCAGATCTGAGACTTGAATGGGAAGATTGGGTCTGTGGGTGGCCACTACACTTCCAGCCTGGACAGCATAGGGGGACTTAGTCTCCATAAATTTGTAGAAAAGATTTATTAGGTACTTCCTGGGCACTATTGAACCCTCCCTTCTGCTTTTCCCCCTCCTTCCCTTCCCCTCCCCCCCCTTTCCTTTCCCTACCCTCCCCTGCCCTGAAATCTTTCCTTCTAAACAAAGCTCTATTTCTTTTGTTTCTGTAGGACAGTGCCTCTCTCCAGGAGGCCATGTCTAACTTAATATCCTATCTACCTTCCCTCCCCACTCTCCTTGGAAGTTCCTTGGAGCCTGTATCACCACTTCCTGAGGAGTTAACTCCATAGGATCCTTTTATTCTTTCAATTCTTCCCTTCTCACAGACGCAATCAATCAACAAGTGTTCCTAGAACACCTGCTATGTGCCAGGTACTCTCAGAAATCCTGGGGACACAGTTAAAAAGAATGAAACACACATATGTACACAGATTTTCATGTTTGTGAATATCCATGACCCATTGAGAAGGCTGAGATTATGAGGTTTAAAGTAGAGGAATGGGAAAGACAAAGGATTTTGACAATATCTTCTATTCTCTCTTATTGAAAAGCTCAGGCAAAGAAAATTTATCCCAGGTGCAATGTGGGGGTTGAGGATGTAGGTCAGTGTTAGAAATAGCCCTGACCTGGAAGGCACCAGGCTTGGGTTGGTGGCAGAGTGCTGGTATCACTGCTGCTGCTACTCCTCCTACTCCCACACTGATTATTTACTGCTATTACCTAGGATATTACCTAGGATTTAGAAAGCATTTTCCATATATTATCTCATTTGGTGCTCACAACCTTGTGACATGCATGCTATTATAATTTCCATTGAATGGATAAGGAAATTGAGACCGGAAGAGGTTCAATAAATTGCCCAGGGTCACACAGAAAGTAAATATCTGAGACTGGTTTTGAACTCAGGTCTTTATTATTCCAAGTCCAGAGCTCTAACTGCTATTATCACCTGTTTGTGACCTTAGGCAAGTCAAATATCTCTTTGCTTCTCCAGTTCTGTATCTGAATGAAGGGGTTGACTAGAGAGATAACATAACGTTCAAGGACTCTAAAGTGAATAAATTTCCCAAGTATGATGATGGTGATGCTATTGATCCTATTTGAAAATTAAAATTTTAAATTAATTTAAAAATTAAACATTTAAAAATATTTTAATAGAGAGTGACACAATTGAATATTCTCTGTTTATAACATGATGTGTGTATTGTGTTTGTGTTTGTGTGTAGCTATAGCTTTAGCTATATATGTATGTGTATATGTATATACACAGAGTTCCTAGAGAAGGGGAGGGTTAAGTCAGTGAGAGAGGTCAGTGGGAATAAAGTGAATGGGGGAGAAAAAGGCTAGGGATAGGAAACTTTGGGATATATTTGAAACTGAGAAGGTGGATCCTAGTGGCTTTCAAGTTCAGAGGACCATGAAAGGTCAGATGAGTTACAGGATCATGTACTCATGTATATTAGGTTTTCTGGTTCTTAGAAGAAAGCCTCTTTCTAGATCTCTAGGGGATCTCTAAATTGTTTTACTGTACTGAGATTCTTAAAAGAATGAATACATTACTGAGAACATTATTTTTGGGCAGCCAGGAAAAACCCTAGGATGGCCTGGCCTTTTTGTAGTGAATTAATGAACAAAAAGAACTCATTACTTCTTTCCCCTTCAGGGGGAAGCTTGGGAAACAGATTATTTCCCCATCCTTTTCCTCTCCCAAGTCCCTGGGTCTTTTTGTTTTGTTTTTGTTACTTTTGGCTTTGCTTATTTTGGTGGGTGGCTTGCAAGCAGAAACCAGTTTTCTGGAGGGGATGATTGTGAGGAAGGTATTTTGTCAAATTTCAGAGAGCTTCAGCAATATGAGTTATGTGTTCTTATGTTTCCAGATATATATCTTTTGAGGATAGGGTTTTTTTTCTTTTTAAAAGTGTTAAAATTAATATCTTATTCATTTGTCACAGAGTTATCTGTTGTAATAAAGATTTCAAAAGAAAGAAGGAAAAAAAAGAAAGAAGGAAAAAAGGCAACTCAGCAAAACTAATCAATACATCACTGAGTCTTGAAATATATGCAATGTTCTGCATCCATAGGCTTCCACCTTTGTCAATAAGAGAGGGAGACATACTTTTTCATCTCCTTTTTGTGACTTGGTTAAATTGTAGTTCTATATTGTTCAGTTTCAGTTTTTTAAATGTCCATTTCCATTGTTGCAATAATAGCAGTCTTTTCCTCACTGGTTCTGCTTTACTTTGTACCAGTTCCCATAAGTCTTTTCTGTGTTCATCACATTCCTTTTTTTTTTTTAATAGCATAGTAATATTCCATTCATTCACATACCCTGATTTATTTAGACATGCCCCATTGGTGGGCATCTACTTTGTTTCCAATTCTTTGCTACTGTAAATAAGTGCTTTTGAAAAGATTTTCCTTGAATGGCTGTGTTGTTTTTAATCTTTTTGTCCTAGACTGTTGCATGGTGACTTGAACATTTTACATACTTGAAAATTACTTGAATTGAATTGGAGTAACATATTCAAAGTAGGGAGAGACAGACTGTGAAGAGACACAACTCAACTCTCTAGTTGCCTTTCCAGCCAAAGGGGAATCATGGGAATAGCAGAAGGTCGGTGGAGGGATGTAGAAGGGCACCAAAAATAAATTTTTCTATCTTCTTGGTCTGGGGGGAGGGAATTGCTTCTTGATTAGTGCAGAGATAGCAGAGGGAAATTGGGATTAGACTCTTATGAGAATTAGGTTAAGGCATGTGGTGGCAGTGAATGGCTGTGACTCTGTCAATGAATTTAATAATTTAATTCAGCAAACATGTATTAAGCATAGAACACTGTGTTAGGTTGTAGGGGAGAAATAAAACTTAGATCAAATATTGTCCTCACCTTATGGAGTTCTAGTAAGGGAATATGCCATACACTAATATCTGTAATATGAAGTCAGTTTATCAGAGAAGTGAAAATAAAGTGCTATATATAGTCAAAAGGTATGGAGGAAATCGAGTCATTACAATTGGATTGCTTCATGGAGAGGGAGGGATTTCTTTTGGTTTGGGCATTAAAGTGTGGCTTGGGAATTTAGTATACTGAGGTGAGGGAAGGCAACACCTGCAAATATAGGAAATAGGATGAGCAACATCAAAGAGGTGAGAAAATCTGGAGCCTTACCTGGTGGAGGGTAAGTAATCCATTTTGCCTAGAACATACAATAAAGGATGTAAGGATAGAAAAGGGTAGGTTGATTAAATTAGAGAGAACCTTGAATGTCAGTCTGAGAAGTTCAAACCTAGGCAATAACCACTGAAACCTAATCTCTCCCCTGTATTCTAGTCCTGAATTCTTATTGGACACCTCCATTTTGATATCTTACCAATAGGCAGGTTGAACTCAATAAAATTAACATCCCTCCTCTAAGCTTCCCTATTTCTTTTGAAGGTATCAGCATTCTTTCAGTCACCAAATTCTTTTTTTTTTCATTGATTTAATTTTAATTTATTTTCTTGGTTACATCATTCATTTTCACAAGCTTTTGAGTTACAAATTTTCTCCCCTTTTTGCCCCTACCCCTCAGTCCAGAACACTGATCCTACTGCCCCTCCCACAATCTGTTCCCTTTTATGCCCTCCTCCAACACCCCTCTAGCTTTCTAGCAGGGCAGGGAGGGGCTCCCTGCCCCCCTCCCTGTATGTATTATTTCCTAGTTGCATTTGATTCTATAGCTTTAAATACTAGATTCTTGCAATTCCTCCCCTGTCACC
>JAQQSW010005549.1:0-14162 GCA_028646575.1 Pseudocheirus occidentalis | reverse complement strand
TCTACTCTGTCACACCCAATGCTATCACTCTGTACCATCTCCTACCCATTCTCAGCCCAGGCACTGAGGCAGACACCTCCAAAAGGTTGGACTAGCCATCCACCTAGGGCCTTACACCATTCTGAATGCCCAGGAGCAGCAGCAGCAGCAGCAAACACCAGCCTTTTAAGAATTCTTCATTCATAAGTTGTCTCTAAACATATGATGAACAATCACATGGAAGAGAACTTAGATGTACTCAGTGCAGCTTCAAAAGACAGAAACAGGAACAAATAGGTGGGAGCTACAGGGAAACTAATTTTGGCTTAATATGAAGATTAATTTCCTAAGAATTAGAGCTGTTCAGCTATAGTTTATCTGTCTAGGGAGGGAATGAGTTATGAATTACAGAAGATCTTCAGAGACTGGGGTAACCATTCAAGGATGCTGTCAAGTGGAATCATCCATCAGGCAGGGAGTTGGACCACAAGAACTCCAAGGCCTCTTCTATATCTAGGATATGAAGACTCATTAAGGAGCCTAACAAAAAAAGGGGGGGGGGCTAGGTGGCACAGTGAATAAGAGCATGGGCCCTGGAGTCAGGAGGACCTGAGTTCAAAGTGGGCCTCAGACACTTAACACTTACTAGCCATGTGACCTTGGACAAGTCACTCAACCCCAATTGCCCTGCCTTCCCCCCTCCAAAAAAGAAAAGGGGGAAAGTATCTTCCCATATCTCAATAAGTTATTAATATTTTTAATTAATTTCATTTAGCTTCTCTACCTTTGTAATCAATTCATGTACATTTTGTAAAAAAAAAAACAATAAAACAAGAGGTGTCAAATCACTTAATGGGAAGAATCACGGCTGGCTCTAAAAGCCATTCAGGGTGACTCTGAGCAATGCTCAGGTTGTAAGCAACGCCAGGGACACAGGAAATGCAAGAGCTGATATCTGGGAATTTTGGATAGTAGAACAATCAGGATTTGTATATGTTTGGGTTATACCTCATTCTATATGATCTGGAAAGTCAGGTTTCCACTGTAGGATGTTTATGAGTATTTAAATCAAACGCCCTCTCTAACATGCCTGCTACAGCACAGAATAATAATAATAATGAGATTTACATACGGCTTTAAAGTTTATAGTTTATAAAGTTTACATGCATCATATATCATTTGAACCTCAGAAGATAATAGAGGTATTGTTATCTCCATTTTGCAGATGAGAACACTGAGGCTCCAAAAGGTTAAGTGACTTGATTGAGGTCAACCAACTAATGACTGAGGTAAGATGTTTCTCACTTTCTCTCCTTGAGTACCAGATAATATTACTGTCCCAGAGTAGCCAGCTTGTGTATTGATTGACTCAACACTTTTTAATTCTGCTTTTAAAGTGGTATAACGGCTGTGATTTCCTACCCCTTGAGAAAGTAAATATACATTCAACAGAACTTGTACAGCTCAAAGAAAAAAACGCAAAAGAAAATTTTAAGTTATATGGAAAATGAAGGGACAAAGCTTTCTTTTTATAAGACCCTGGGACGTGGAAGATACTAAGACAGTCATGAGAACTGACATTTTTTTAACATTATTTTTCTCCAGGTTTTTTTTCTGCATATTTTTTCACATTACTAATATAGAAACATATTTTGCTTGACTGCACACATATAACTTTTATCAAATTGCTTGACTTCTCAATGATAGGGGAGGGGAGGGGAGGGGAGGTGGGAGAGAAGGGGGAACTCAAAATAATAAAAAAAAAGTTAAAAATTGTTTTTGAATGTAATCAGGAAAAAAACCTCAAATTCAAAAATAAAAAATAACAAAGTGAAGTAAGCAGAGCCAGAAAACATACACAATAACTATAATAACAAAGTGAAACTGAATACTGTGATATAATGACCAAGCTTGATCCCAGAGGGCTGAGAATTCATCTTCTTCCTCCCTTTTACTCAAAGGTGGGAAACTATAGGTGTGAAACACTACATATGTGAGAATTGATCATGTTTCATTCAGTTTTGTTGACATTTTTTTTCTTCTTTGCAATAAGAGAGTTTTTGGAATGGGGATGGGGAGGTAGGGTAAATAAATACTGGGAAATGTGGGTAACAAACAAGATAGCAATAAAAATGTTAAAAGAAAAAAGATATTCCTTATTGACACAAGGGCTAATAAACAAAACTTTATTTTCCTTTGATACAAAAATTAAATAGCAAAGTTTCTTTTGTACAGTGATAAATTAGAAATTTACAGTACATACATTAATGCAGATATGCTTTTGTACATCCTAAAAACATCAGTGTCCACCATCTTTGAAGTTCAGAAATTCATTCAGGACATGTTTAATAGACTATCATCCTGGTACCTCTATGTCCAACATCTCAGAACCTTCACAGGTTGGCCTCCAAATGGCTGGTAGTGGTGGGAAGAGGGGATACAAGGGATGGCTGCCTGGCTATTAGCTGCAATGCCATTTACAGTAGGGCTAGTCACGTTTCAGCTGCTCCCTCTTCTAAGAGCAGTCAGTACTCACAACACCTTCCTTCAAAGGGGCTCCAGGGCCTTCAGTATTGACACTCCTGGAACCTCACTCACAATACCCCTGGGAGGTAGGTGGGAGCCAAGCAATACCCACAGGTAGAGACTCTGGCACCAAGTGGTTTAAGTGACTGACCTAATCTTAGGTACAATAATTGAGTCAATCATTCTTTCACTCAACAAGTAGAAAATGAGAAAGCACCTTCCATTTATAGGACTCCAGTGACAGGTACTGAAGAAGACATGACCTCAGCCTTCATAGACTTTATAATCAAGCAGTAGAAAGTCAACAACAGAGTTGGGTTGAAAACATTTCCGAAACAAAGTCCACCTGAAAACAAAAATGGACAACAGCCCTTCATTGACTACAAACTTTCTTCTTTAAAGTAGAGAGGGGGACAGATAAACCCATCAATGAAAAAACCAAAAGCACTAGTCTACCTAAATGCCACAATGAACGATGATGGTGATTTTGAACACTGTGGAAGACCAAGGAGAAATTCAAGAATAATGGAAATGAATGAATTCAAGCCAAGCCTCTCTACTCAGGGCTTACCTTGAATCAACACTGCAGACTCTGCCAATTTAAAAAGGAAAAAGAAAAAAAAGAGAAGCTTAAATGGGGCCCGAGTCACTGCCATCAGGACCAGTTAGCCTTAGCAAAAGAAAGCGTTACAGCAGGACCTTTGTTTCAACACCACTCTCAAGGGCCTACTTCACGCTGTGTAAATTATGTTACCCAAGTGGCTGGCAGGAAGTAGAATAACCAGATTGGCTGAGAAAATATTCTAGTGAAATCAAATAAATGCCACTGCTTTAAAAAATGGGCAGTATATTCACTCCCTGGCCAAGCAAAGGGTTCTCTTAGCAGCTGCAAAGAGCCCCTATCTTGGGTCTAAGGAGGGGATAGCAAAGGCCCTTTTCTAGGCAAGATACAAACTCAAGTTAGGAGCTGGGGCCCAAACACAAGAAAGAAAAGAGCAAGAAATTTGCCAGAGAATAATAAAGCGTGACTATTTAAATCAAAAGCCCTCTCTAACATGCCTGCTATAGCACAGAATAATAATAATAATGAGATTTACATACAGCTTTAAAGTTTATAAAGCACTTTACATGCATCATATATCATTTGAACCTCAGAAGAAGGTAATAGAGGTACTGTTATTATTTCCATTTTGCAGATGAGAACACTGAGGCTCCAATAGGTTAAGTGACTTGATTGAAGTCAACCAACGAATGACCAAGGTAGGATGTGACCTCATGTGACTCCAACTTCAGCACTCTCTCTACAATTCCATATAGCATGCATGCTATGTACATGCATGCAGTATACAGAGGTTTATTAGACTTCTCTTGGTTTACCCCTCAATCTTCCATCTCTGAACTTCATGGCTCCTCTACCCTAGGAAGAAGCACTGCAGTTGCCATTTTTACAAGCAGCCAAAGGCTGTACCATAGCGGTGAAATTTTCATACTTTGACAGTGGCTGCTATGAGAGACAATTATAGGATTATCTCAAGGGGGTCCATTAAAACCTACATCAGGATCCCTGCAGGCCTGAATTTGACTTAGAAAAATACACATTAAAGTGGGCTGCATGTTTGGAACTTCTGATCTCCTTGATCTCCCCCATTTCACAGATGTGGGAACTGAGGCCTAGAGAAGGGAAGAAGAGGCAGCGCTGGAGGACTTGATGTGGTTCTGTTAATAGTACTGCAGTCTCAGGATCTGAATGCCAAGAATACTAAATAGAGTGCTAGACTTGGAGTCTGGAAAACTTAGGTTAAAATCCTTCCTTACACACTTTTACCTGATTTTAGGCAAGTAACTTAACTTCTATGTGCCTCAGTTCCTATATCTGTAAAATGTAAGATTGGTCTCAATGGCTTTTAAGGTCTCTTTCAAATCAAAATCTAGATCTCCAGTGTATTGGAGAATCAGTGGGAAGATGTTAGAAAAAAAGGCAACTCATGGAAATGAAGCTTTTTCCTCCTTTGTACAGTTCCAGGATACCTGAGCAAGCTGCTAACTCAGCAGCAGTCCAAGAGAACAGAAAATGGGTCGGCACTAGAGGAAAAGGATGTGGATCAAGTTCAGGCAGACCACCTGGCTTGCCCAGACTCCATAGTAACTCATTCTATTCTGCGCTGAAATTCATCCTGGGCTGAGGAGGGGGAGGGGTGGAGGAAGGAAGGGAAGAAGTTCAGCAGAGATTCAAGAACAGCCTGGTTTAATGGTTTAGTAGATTCCCATCTGAAAGTGGATGAAGAAGCAGCTTTGGTTTTTATAGCTAAATTCTCCAGCTGCCAAAGAGTCTTCCCAGAAGTGACAGATGACAACTTCTCCCAAGTTCCAAAGAAAGAAAAGCAGTCTTGGCTTTTTGCCAGACAAGATACTGCCCCAACATTAACCAAGATAAGCCACAGTGAATTCCAGTACAGAGGAAAAGAAATGGAATTCCTTGCCAGTGGAATAACCTTCCCCCTCAGACCTGTACTCACAAAGCACTTTGTTTGCAATTGTATGATGCATTTACCATGTAATACTGTATATTAAAGCCATCTGGATTTGTCTTCTCACCCCAGCAGAGGCCAGGGGCCATGCCTTATCCAAACTTTCTATCTCCCCTGTAGATGCTTAATTTAATTGAAAAGGAGGGTAAAGGATACCTGGCCTTCCTGAAACCAGCAGAGATGGATCCCAGCTTTGCAAAGGAAAGCTATTTGCATAATGGTGGGTAAGGTTTCCCTGCAGAGTTGCTGCTGCTTTCTTCTGCGCCCCCACCCCCCACTGCCCATGCGCCTACATTAGGGAGTGATCTTTTAAAAAAAAAAAAAAGAAGGGGTGGCTAGGTGGTACAGTGAATAGAGCACTGGCCCTGGAGTCAGGAGGACCTGAGTTCAAATGCGACCTCAGACACTTAACACAAAAACTAGCCATGTGACTTTGGGCAAGTCACTTAACCCCAATTGCCCTCCAAAAAGCAGAAAGAAAAAAGAAAAATAGACTAAAAGTCTATGGAACACATGAACAGGTTTTCAAGGAGGCTCCAGGCCACTTTGCAAAATGGGCAAAGCAGTTCAACACACCCAAACAGAGGCCAGTATTAAGCCATCCTGTGAAAACCTCTGGCAGTAGGATAAAAACGAATGTTACACCTTTATGTCAACAGAGTTCAGTACATGATAGGTCTTCTTTGGGCTCAAATGCCAAACGGAATAGAGGTGTTTCAAAGCAGATATAGACTGGCTGAGGCTCTGGCTACAGCAAAAAGCCAACTTACAGACTGGAAACACAGATGCAAATATCATTCCATCAAATCCCTCTGCCTACAGTGGGGGTTCTTAACCTAGAGTCTGTATACTTAAGAAAAATATATTTTAATAACTATATTGCAATATAATTTGTTGCAATATGCTAATATATTGCAATATAAACTGTTTCCTTGGTAATCTTGTGTCTTTTCCATTTTGCATTTAAAATCTTTATTCTGAGAAGGTATCCATAGGCTTCTCCAAACTGCTTCCAAAGGGATGGGTTCACTCCACAAAACAGATTAAGAACGCTGGCTCTCAGTCTTAAATACATCATTCATTTGAAAGACAGCAGGAAAGAAACTTGGCACAGTGATCTACACAGAGTTTCAACTCAGCAGAGGTGACCACTACTGATTGTTTGCATTTTTACCTTAGAAGGCAAGAAACTTGATGATCAGTGTGGTATGTCAGCACCTAGCAAATGACCAACACTCCATCACGTGAAAGCTGGTCTCCTGACTTTCCCACTCAAGTATTCTCTTCTACCGGATTAGACTGCCCAAGTCACAAGATCACTGAAATGTTAGGATTAGAAGAGTTATAAAATCCAGAACTATTAACAGCCAGACATTCATATTAAGCCTTAGTTAAGTCATTTTCCCTCCTGAGTGGTTCTTCCTCCTTTCCCTGGGCCAGATTTGATGCACAACTCCCTAGGCACTGTAGTAGAGCATGAGTAAGGGCAGATTCTGCCCCCATGCAAGCATTTGGTGGCTCTGAACATTTATGGGAACTGTCTCTATACAGAACAGGGAGTTCAAGGTTGACATTCTACATGCAATAGTCTCTGATTTAAGCTAAACTGATTCACACCAGCCTTTCCAAGGATCCTTTCTCAAACTCCTGGAATCCTGACTGACCATATCACAGTCACAATGTTCAATACTTGATAGAAACAAGCAAATAAAAAGAGCAGATTATTACCAAAATCTTGCCACTTATTTGGCATTCTGAGACTGGATGCATTTCTATACAAAGCAGAGGGGCCAGGGCTTTCCTACTTAAAAAATAGTTTGTTTAAAAAAGAAAAACATGAATGAAACTATGATATGCCATTGCTAAGTAGGGACTGAATCAAAGGCTGGTTATGAATTGGATGGAAAGGAACAAAAGTATGTCCAGTAATAGCAAACACTGCATACATATGCTGCAAACTAAAAGCCTAAAGAAGGTCTTAGGCAGGTTAATGCCTGGGACAGCATTTTCAAAAGAACTGCTATTTTCCAGAAGCTGCTGAAGTGTTCTCCTTCAATGTGAAGCAAGTTTTCAAACAGTCCAAAGTATGGGGCCGGTCAACAATGAGGCAATTAAGACCTGTGAGTTCTCAGCCCTCGGCAGGTTTATATGGTTTACGCTATGTCCCCTGTTAACCAAACAAGGTCCTTGTTGGAAGTCAGGAGATTCATTAAGCGCCATATAAATACTGCAGGCCATGCTGCCTCTGAGGGAGCCAGCAAGAGTCATCGCCAATTACTAGGAAACAATTGTGCACCAAGGAGTTGAATTTGCTTGCCTTAGATCCCTTTACAGAAGGGAAAATGTCTCCATTGTTGAATGGAGGAGACCAGACTCTCTGATAACATTCTTACATTTAAAAAAAATAATGTGCTATCACTCTGAGAATGCAAGCTGACCATAGCTTAAAGTCAGGCAGGGGACTATGTCATGGTCGGAGAATGTGCTTTTAATTGTAATTGACACACACAAATTACACAGTTAATCTGTGTGAGCACAAAGTTGCCAAGAAACTTAACATTTTAGTCCTTCCAGACTGGCGTCTGCAGAGATGCAATCACACAAAGTGAAATATATTAAGCCTTAATTGCTCAATGCAATGGGTCTCTGGGGTGTGTAAGGTAAGTAGACTTGGTAAATCTCGTTTTTCTCTGAATTAAGTGATTGTTGGAAAGTGAATCACACTTAATTCCCCATTCCCCTACCCCCTTGGTCATGCTGTATTTTTTTTTAGAATTAGCATAAAGATATGCATTTAATTCATTAATGTAGAATGTGAGGTGGAGAGGGAGTGGAAGACTAACATCCTGGAACAGGAGATACTGAAATAAGGTTGTTGTTGTTTTTTTTAACCTACAAGAAAAATCCATTGGACCCTCTAGGCGCTTTTACACTTTGCCCCACAATCCTATTTCCTGACAAAGACAATGAAATATTTTTATACCACCATCGGGCGTATGATTGGCACAGCACTGAGGAGCAAATTGGGCACCATGGAAAATGTTTAAGTTATGCTATATACACTTTTGAGAAAACCAAACTAGAAAACCCTTCTAACACTTCTCTGAACTCAACATTTCCAGTGTTTATTGGTCGGGTTACTATTTGAAAGACCCAGTTAGCATTCCAAATCTTAAGGGTTTTAAAAAGTTAATCTTTCTCCTTGCCAAGTCACAAAACATAGTTCTGATAACTGCTGACCATGCAAGGGACAGCAACTTTGCCACTAAAGCTGCAGGGTCTGTACACAATGTCAGGACTGCAACCTGCTAAAGTGACCAGAGGTTTGATTTTTCACAGCTTTAAAAGCCTCTATTGGCCTTTCTATTTGGGAGAACACCACTGCTGGCAGCAGTTGGTTATGTGTTTGGGGCTGTTTGTTGTCGTTTTAACATATGTTCAGTACTCATGCATAGGAGCCTTGTTCAAATGCAGTTATTGCATAAAAGGGGGGGGCCCACATTTCTACCAAAATGCAAGCATTTCCCCCTGGGGGCTTGCAAGTCAGCTGTGTTTATACTACAGTTTCATTTCCTTTCCCGGGCTTTACCCAACCATCTCCCCTCTTCTCTCGTTTTACCTTCCCTGAGTTCACCAGTCTGTTGGAGCATTTCTGCCACGTGTGGAGTGTCTTAGCAGACCAGATCCACATGCCAGAAGTGATTCCCACCAACAAAGACATAAAGATTTTCAGCATCTCAACTGCCATGTTAGAATCATCTGCTGAGTAGAGGAAGAGCGTCCAGTTGGAGATCTCATAGAAATAGCAAGCAATCACACATGTGGCAGGCACTGTATATAACACTGAGAAGACTCCAATTTTGACCATCAACCTTTCTAGCTTGTCGGTTTTTGTCCCATCTTTTTGGAGATTGGATCGGATTTTGAATAAGGCCACCAAGCCAGCAGCGATGAATAATGTTCCAATCACCAGGTAAGTGAAGAGTGGAGCAACTACAAATCCTGTGAGTGCATCCAAGTTCTGGTTCCCAACATAGCACAGGCCTGTAAGTTCATCAGCATCTACCAGTCTCATGATCAAGATGACAATGGTTTTCACTGCTGGGATTGCCCAGGCTGCAATGTGGAAATAAGAGCTATGCATTTCAATGGCCTCATGACCCCATTTAAGACCTGCTGCCAAGAACCAAGTGAGTGTCAGAATAACCCACCAGATGGAGCTGGCCATCCCAAAGAAGTACATCAGTAAGAAAATTATAGCACATCCTGTGTTCTTAAGACCTTCTTGGATGAGAACTGGTTCTGCTGCCTCTTCAAAATCGCAGGATATCCTTTCCCTGCCCACGGTCAGCCTCACAATATAAGCAATGCTATAAATATTGTAGCACATACTGAGAAAGATGATGGGACGCTCAGGGTAAGAAAACCTGGATGAATCAATCAGGAAGGTCAGCACTGTGAAGGCAGTTGATATGAAGCACAAGCTGGCCCACATAGCCATCCAGATGTCAGTGAACTCCTTGGCTGACCTGCTGTATAAGCCAGCATCATAGCCACACTTCAGGACACAATTCAGGCTTCTTTTCACCCAAATGTATTGATCTGAATGCGTGCCCATGGTATGACATTCTTCCCCAGGTTGAATGGGTGTCTTATGAGGTAGGGGAACTTCTTCATCACCTGGGCCTTCCATGCACATATGGTTATGGTCATTCTGTGGGGGGAACTTGCTGCAGTTGAGGCTGTCGGGCCAGGCAAACCCAAACTCCTTCAGAACTGGTTCGCACCTCCTCTTGACTGAAAGGCACATACCTCCACATGGGCCAATTGGGATGTTGATCTTCTCTGTGCACATTGGCACATACACAGAACAAAGGAAGAACTAGATGAGTAACGAAATAGAAGAAAACAATTATATTTGGTTTGACCTATACCCCAGTGAACAGAATTCAGGCAATGTATGTGTATTATGTTTTTTAAAATAGTCCACATTTGCATTTTATTTTTATCTTCTAAGGGTAGAATACTAGAGCAGAACCTTAGAAGGAACCTTAGAAATGGCCTGGTTTAAGACCTTCATTAATACAGATGAGGAAGTTGAGTCCTAGAGAAGTAGGAGACTTGCCCTAGCACAGGCAAAACTTGATTCCAAATTCAGTGTCCTCCCCATGTCATGCCACTTCCCCAAATAGCACAAAAATAATGCATTCTCCCAAATGATGTGTCATCCCTAGTTTAGCTTATGCACTTACTTCTTTGCAGTAGAGAAAGGCACCACAGATTAGTGAGTAGACTCTGGACTTGGAATTAGTACACCTAGAGTCTGATCCCTGGGTCCTGGCTTAGCTACTTGCTAACTTGTACAAACATGAGCAAATCATTTACCTTTGGTCAGCCCCAGTTTCCTCCTCTGAGAAACAGGGATAATATTTGCACTATCTAGCTCAGAAGATTGTGGCAAAAAATTAAATTGGATAAAGATATAGAAACCATCCACGTAAACCCACAGAATGTGGGAATTGAAAACTGATCTTAGAAATGAGTTTAGTCCAATCACTTTTCTACAGACAAGGAAACTGAGACCAGAGAGACAAACTGACTGACTAATCAATGGCAGAGCCAGGGCTCAAGTGCAGCTCTCCTGACTCCAAGTCTAGTGCTCCACCACTGCTGTATAAACATTAAGATATTATTATTATTATTATTATTCTAGTAGAACAAAAGAATTTGGGGAACGTGATTATACAATCCATTTTAGAGCAATATATAAGTAAAAGCCAAGCTACTCTAACTCATCTTTGACTCTCATTTGAAAGAATCAATGATAATCTATTTTTCTGTAGCACTTTATGGTTTTAAAACCACTGTTCTCATGACTACCCTTCGAGGGAGGCCATGCAAGATTTATTAATCCCATTTTATAAATGAAGAAACTGGAGCTCAAGAGTTTAGCAGACTTGTCCAAGGTTACATAGAGCTGGGCTTCAAGCCCAGTTAGTCCAATTCCAAGCCCATCACTCTTGCCACTGTACCCTTTTTA
The DNA here is from genome assembly GCA_028646575.1 of Pseudocheirus occidentalis. NCBI lineage: Eukaryota > Metazoa > Chordata > Mammalia > Diprotodontia > Pseudocheiridae > Pseudocheirus > Pseudocheirus occidentalis. The sequence continues at coordinate 3,089 of JAQQSW010005549.1, read as the reverse complement.
TTCTGCCACATACCAGTCACTTAAAGCTTGTTAGTGATTGATATACTCCTCCGTCTAAATTATGTTGACCATTATTGGAAAGAGATATTTGACTTTCTACCACATCATTATTTCCCTGAAAGTAAAATGAAATGATCTTCTTTGTGTCTCACACTTCCAATCCTCATATCCCTCTCTTCCTAAATCATTTGCAATGAAATAGATATTTTGATATAAGCCTCAAATCATTATGCAGTTGAGACTTTTTTGGACCCATGTACAAGACTGTTTTAGTCACAGGAACTCTTTCATAAATGATTATTTTAAAAACCCCATCCAAAAGTCCCTCAAAACTTTGCTGTCACCCAGGAATAGGGTAAGAATATTATGTGCAATGCCATATGCAGTTATTGTATTGGTTTGACTGTTTTCCTTGTCTTTTTTAGAAATAAATTTTATTTTCTTGATTAAGAAAAAAAAACTTTACTGTCACCAACTGGAGAGTATAGTCCCTGTCTTCAACTCATCCAGCCCTGATAAACAGTCTCCATGGCTCCTTACAGATGTTGTCTATGAAGGCTACAGTTACAAGTTACTGTTTTCCAACATGAACAGAGAGCCAGTCCTGTCCTTCAAACCACTTGGCCGCTTCCCCAGCATACATGTAATTAAAAATACATATCCCTGTGGAAGCGTTTTCCTCCAGCAAAATCACCACTGAGGTCAGGCTATGCGTTGTTTCCAAAATAAGTGCTGGAGGATCACTTCTTAAGCCGGGTATCAATTGTCTTTTAAGCCAATTCCAAAGTTCTGAATTTCCCAAGTGCAAAAAGCCTGCTCTGTGGTAGACAACTCTACAGGGAAGAGGACCCACCCAAATATCTCTTTAAATGTAAATCTTGGCTTAAATTCATTTTTTAAATTACTTCTGTAAAAAAAAACAACTATGCACATCATTCATAAAGAGGTTCTCTTTGAGCAAAGTGATCAGGGGTTCTTATCCTGGGGTCCATGGACTCATGGGGCTCAGGGCTAGATTTCAACTTGGATGGGAGAAAAATGTACATCTCTATGTCATATGTCTATGTCTGTTTCTTTTGTAAGCCTACATATATAAAAACATTATTCTGAGCAAGGGTCCACAGGCTTCACCAGACTGCCAAAGGAAGCCATGGCACACATGGAAGTGAACTCAATAGAGATAGTGGCTTCTGGCTACCTTATCTGTAGATGTTACACTCCAGAGGCTAGAGATTTCTGGGGCTTTCAATCTGGACACCTATAATTAGGATCACAGGATCTGGAGCTAAGAGGGAGTTTTTCAGTCTACCCCACACATCTGACAAATGAGGAGACAAAGAAGGTAAGTAATTTGCCATTCCTATCTAGGGGAGTGATCTCCTAACTATTAAGCGCCTGAACTGGAATTCGAAACCAGATAATCTGACTTCCAACACCGTCTTCTGGTGTATTAAGTAAATTTGAGCATATGACCCACTTCATCAGCTCTGTCTTTTCACAGTGCCTTCCTTCTCCTTTAAGTAAATCCTTCCTGAGGGTAAGGAAGGTCTAGGCATTGCCAGTGAATGCAATGTGGGAAACTGAGTATAACAGGATTTGTATCTCGAAGAAACCTGGTAAACGTCAACTCCTGCGGTTAGTTTTTAAGAAAAGAGAATTAAAATAAACGGGTTGGCAATTTATTTAACTTAGATGAACTAACTGCAAGGAGTTTCTATTTTACATGTAAAATAGAAACGGGGGTGAGGGGGAGAAGAGAGAGGGAGGAATCCACTAACCCTTATGTTCAAACAGAAGTTGCAGCTGGCTAGGGTGGCAGGCACTCTCTTGCACCAATCCACCGAACGGCGACCCCCTAATCTCTGGCTGAGATAACAGTCTCCAGTCCTTCCCTCACTCTGCTTCTCCGGGATTAGGGGCTTGGCCAGACGGGGTGAGAAGAGGAGAAAAACGTTAGGGCGGGGTGCAAGAGTGGGTTCTTTAACAGGCCAGATGACTTACACAATATTTGGCTCTCAGTCTCTAAGAAGAGGGAGTAATGGGGGAGTCACTTTTCATCCAGACTTTTACCCTTCCCTTCTGCAAAGGTAGAGAGGCTCGATCTGAGGAGACATCGGAAGTGGGAACGTTTGAGACCGAGCCTCCTCTGTTCTATGCTAAACGGGTTGTAGGGGAGATGGGAGGAGAGGGTTTTAGGGCACGAGTGGGGACGGGGAGGAAATTGGGAGGATCAGTGCCCACCTGTAGCTGGCTGGAGCAGCCGTACTGGATGAGCGGGGTAAAGGTAGTGAGCTGCAGTTCGGCGTCGGTCTGCAGCTCGTGCCCCACCAAGTTGGGCATCTTGGTCACGTTGTACCCCAGGTTCTGGCACATCGAGATCCGAATGGGGTCGCAGCGCCTCTCCTCTTCGTCCCCAAAAGCCCGCGCCTGCCCCAGCAGCAGCAAAAGCAGTAGCAGCAGTGGCGGCGGCGGCGGGAGGCTGAAGCAGACACCGCCGGACGCCCTCGGGACCCTCAGTCCCAGTACCCGCCGAGCCATGGCCAGGGCCAGTGGGAGGGGGAGGTGGCGACGGCGGCTCCGGCGGCGGCTCCTGCCGCTGGTCCAGATACCCCCAGTTTGCAAGAAGAGCCGGCAGGCGAGGGAGGGGAGGCAGCCCCCACTTGGGGGTGATTGGAGCAAGAGAGCTGAAACAAGAAGTGGGATAGGGGGAGAGAGAGCAGCAGGAGCAGGAGGACAGTGGCCACCTCCAGGGGCAGCTGCTAGCGGCTGTGCAGGGTATCAAATGCCCCAGCCCCCAGCGAAGGGGGAGACTCCCGGGGTCATGGCTGCAAGCCGCAGCCACCCCGGCTCCGGGCTCTTGGGTTCTCGTGCTCCGCTCGGCGTCTAACTTCGCTGGGCTGCTCCTCACAGCTCTGCGCCGCCCCTACCCCGGACCAAACTCCACACGGCTCTCCCAGTCCCGAGCCCTCGGCCAGGCGCTGTTTTCGCGAGGCAGTGGCCGGGACTTGACGGACTGCAGACATCTCCAATAGGAGGGCGCCGCCGACTTGCGAAAGGAGGGGTCTGCGGGGAGGAGGGGGGGGGGGTGC
>JAQQSW010005548.1:0-14162 GCA_028646575.1 Pseudocheirus occidentalis | reverse complement strand
CTTACAGTGTGATCAATGTTCTGGGCTGGGGGGGTAGGGACAAAAAGGGGAGAAAATTTGTAACTCAAAACCTTGTGGAAATGAATGATGTAACCAAGAAAATAAATTAAAATTAAAATTAAAAAAAATTAAACTGTTTACATTTCTACATGGAAAGATGATATTTGTAACTCATGAGACCTTTTTCGGTATTGGGGTAGTAGGAGGAAATATGTATAGAGGCCACAGGATGAGTTGAATATGAAGTGATGATATCTAAAAAAACAATTAAGGGGTGAGACAGGAATGTACTGCGAGAAGGAGAAAGAGAAAGGTAGAATAGTGTAAATTATCTCACATAAAAGAGGCGAGAAAAAGGTTTACAGTGGAGGACAAGAGGGGGGAGGTGATAGGGAATGAATAAACCTTACTCTCATCAGATTTGAATTAAGGAGAGAATAATATATACACTCAACTGAGTATGGAAATCTACCTAACCCTACAAGAAAGTAGAGAGGAAGGGGTTAAGAAAGGAGATGATAGAAGGGAGGGCAGATTGGGGAGGGGGTAATAAGAAGCAAACACTTTTGAGCAGTGACAGGGTCAAAGTAGAGAGTAGAATGAACATGGTAGGATGGAGGGAAATATAGTTAGTCTTTCACAACATGACTATTATGGAAGTATTGTGCATGACTATACATGTATAACCTATATTGAATTGCTTGCCCTCTCAATGAGGGTGGGTGTGAAGGGAGGAAGGGAGAAAATGTGGAGCTCAAAGTATTAAAAAAAATAAATGTTAAAAATTATTTTAGGGGGTGGAGCCAAGATGGCAGAGTGAAGGCAGGAACTTGTTTGAGCTTCTGCTCCAACCATTTCCAATATCTGTAAAATATGACTCTAACCAAATTTCAGAGCAACAAAACCCACAAAGTGACAGAGAGAAACAAATCTTCTACTGAAGGCAGCCTGGCAGGCTGACAGGAAGGGTCTGCCACAACCAGTTGGGAGCCAAGGGCAGTCCCACGTGAGCCACCCAGGCCTAGAGCCAGGGCTCCTCCAACCAGCGGCCCAGAATGACCAGAGCATATTTCAGGAGAGTAAATCACTGGCAGCTGTGCTGGTTTCCATACTTCTCAACCCATAAACACCAAAGAGAAAGTAAGAGGTCAGTGGGGAACTTTGTTGGAACTGGGTGACAGAAGAGCATGGTCCAGCCCGTACCCAGGGAGGGAAGTGACAGAGGCATGGTAGCTGCAGCTGATGCCATGTGGCTGCCTGTGGAGCTCCTGACCAGCAGATCAAGGGGGAATTGAGCTGCCATTAAGAGTGTAATAGCTCTTGCTTTGACCTGGTCAGATCTGGATTGCAATCTTGGGTGGTGGTCTGGGGTGTGTGACCAGTATTCCAGAGCTTGCAGTGTCTGTAGAGGGTGCCCTCCTCAGACCTCTGACAACATTGGCAAAAACTCCAGATATTTGCAACACAGCTCTCTCCACTCTTGAAGCAGAGTTCTACCATGGCAAAGAGATCAAAAGTCAAGTAATTGATTGGCAAGATGAACAAGCAGAAGAAACACAATCAGACCATAGAATCCTTTTTTGGGGACAAAGAAGATCAATACATGGAATCAGAAGAAGTCAACAAAGACAAAACCCCTGCCTAAAAAGCTTTCAAGAAAAATGTATGAATTAGTTACAGGCCATGGAGGAGCTCAAGAAGGATTTTGAAAATCAAGTAACAGAAGTGGAGGAAAAATTGGGAAGAGAAATGAGAAGGATGCAAGAAAATCATGAAAACAAGTCAACAGCCTGCTAAAGGAGACTCAAAAAATACTAAAGAAATTAACACCTTAAAAAAATAGGCTAATTCAAACGTCAAAAAGCCAATGAGGAGGAGAATGCCTTAAAAAGCTAAATATGCTGGATGGAAAAGAAATTTCAAAAATTCACTGAAGAGAATAATTCCTTCAAAATTATATTGGAGCAAATAGAAGCTAATAACTATGAGAAATCAAGATAGTATTAAACAGATCCAAACAAATGAAAAAAATAGAAGGCACTGTGAAATATCTTTGGAAAAACCACTGTCCTGGAAAATAGGTCCAGGAGAGACAATTTAAAAATTATTGGACTACCTGAAATCCATGATCAAAAGAAGAGCCTAGGAGTGGCTAGGTGGTGCAGTGAATAGAGCACCAGCCCTGGAGTCAGGAGTACCTGATTTCAAATCCGGCCTCAGACACTTAACACAAAAACTAGCCGTGTGACCTTGGGCAAGTCACTTAACCCCAACGGCCCTCCAAAAAGCAAAAAAAAAGAGCCTAGAAATCATCCTTCAAGAAATTCTCAAGAAAAATTGCCCTGATATTCTAGAACTAGAGGACAAAATAGAAATTGAAAGATTTCACTGATCACCTCTTGAAAAAAATCCCCAAAAGAAAACTCTTAACCATATTATAGCCAAATTCCAGAGTTCCCAAGTCAAAAAGAAAATACTACAAAGTGTCAGGAAGAAGCAAGTTGAGTATTTGTGGAAGCACAATTAGGATAATACAAGATCTAGCAGCTTCTACAATAAGGGACAGAAGGGCTTGGAATATGATATTCCAGAGGTCAAAGAAGCTAGGATTAAAACCACGAATCACCTACTCAGCAAAACTAAGTATAATGCTTCAGGGGAAATTATGGTCATTCAATGAAACAGAAGATTTTCAAGCATTCTTGATGAAAAAAAAACAGCTGAACAGAAATTTTGACTTTCAAATAAAAGAAGCAAGAGAAACATGAGAAGATAAACAGGAAAAAGAAATCCTAAGGAGCTTATTAAAGTTGAACTATTTACATGCCTACATGGAACAACGATCATTGTAACTCATGAGACTTTTCTCAGTATGAGGATTGCTGAAGGGAATACATATGTATGTATATGCATGTATGTATATATGTATGTATATATGTATGCATATATGTATGTATAGGATGGTGTGTGTATAAATACATATATGAGTGTATGTGTATATATGTATACATAGACAGAAGGCACAGGATCAGTTGAATAGAAAGGGATGATATCTAAGAAATGAAATTAAGAGGTGAGAGAGGAATATAATGAGAGAAGTAGAAAGGGAGAGATAGATTAGGGTAAATTATCTCATATAAAAGACTTAAGAGAAAATTGTTACAATGGAGGGGAAGAGCAGGAAGGTGAAAGGGAATGGGACAACCTGATTCTCACTGAATTTGGCTTAAGGAGGGAATAACATACATACTCACTTGGCTATCTTACCCTACAGGAAAGTAAGGGGAAGGGGATAAGAGGGGGGATGATAAAAGGCAGGGCAGATTGGGAGAGAAGGTAGGTAGAAGCAAACATTTTTGAAAAGGGATAGGGTCAAAGGAGAAAATTAGAATAATTTGTGGTAGGACAGGATGGAGGGAAAAATAGTTTTCACAATTTAACAATTATTGAAATGATTTGGATAATAACACATGTATAACCTGCTTATCTTCCCAGTGGGGGTGAGTGAGGAGGGAAGAAGGAAAAAATCTGGATCTTAATGTTTTAAAAACAAATGTTAAAAAATGTTTTTTTCATATAACTAGAAAATAAGATATACAGACACCGGGGTATAGAAATCCATCTTGCCCTACTAGAAAGTTAGGGGGGGAATAGGGAAGGATATAAGAGAGAACAGACTAGAGGAGGGTTATTCAGCAGGCTTGCTATTTTGGGGTGGGGGGATAGAGGAAAGACATGGAGAAAATTTGTAACTCAAAATCTTGTGGAAATGAATGTTGAAAACTAAAAAATAAATTTTAAAACAGAATGAAAATATTTTTACACACACCTGGGAAATAAGATACACAGGCAATGGGGTATAGAAATCTAGCTTATCCTACCAGAAAATAGAAGGGAAAGGGGATAAGAGAAGGGGTGGGGAGCTCTGAGGAAGGGAAATCCTAAACAAGGGGGCTATGTTGCCCTCTGCCTCCTTATTCATCAGCTTAGCAAGACTGGGTCAGAACAAAAGGGCAGAGGGGATTCTACAAACCTCCTGATCCCCATCTCCCCATGGGCTGCTGTCTTTATCCCTCCAGAATTTTGTGTCTTAAGCATTCTTTTTATGGGGGAGGAAATAGCTACCCAATATTCAATAATCTCCAGTAGTCTCCCTGTTATTGCCAGGATTATATAGAGCAGAATCTGATGAATTTTAAAGTCTTGCATCATCTGACCCTTCCTTGGCCCTAGAGTCTTTTACACCTCCCTCTTTTTATGATTCAGTGACCCTGTGCTTCTGGCTCCCCCCTGCCCAAGACATCTTCCAATGCCAGGCTGCATCATCTTTGAGCCTAAGCTCCTGGCTTCCCTGCTTTCCATGGAGCCCCAGCTAAAGCAACATCTTCTCCAAGAATGCTTTCCCCTAATTCCAGGACCCCTGCTCTCTTGATTATTTCCCAATTATCCCACTTATAGCATGTTTGTACATAGCTGTTTCCATGTTCCACCCTTAGCCCATGGGGTTAAGAGGTCTGAGGAGGGCACCCTCACTACAGACACTGCTCTGTTAGAGCAAGTACTGGTTGTGCCTTCCCCTGCAGCTCCAACACTTAGTACGGTGCCTGGCATGTGGTGGGCATTTGATAAATATTTGTTGACTCCACAGGACTTGACTTCCTGTTACATATTCTTCTGAAAAGCAACTCTTTGGGAGTCTTGCTCCCCCAGGACTGCACTCAGTGTCCAGAGTCTCCAGGTAGGCCTCAGCCAGGGCAGGCTAACAGACTGGGGGGTAATCCTTAGCTCCTCATTCCAGCCTTTTTCAGGGGAATTCAGGTACAAATGATTCTGGGCCAGGTCACTTCTTTTATCTTTCCAGTTCTAGATGGTGGGACACAAGTAGATAAAATGGCTTCTGTTTTACCATCTCATCAAAGTACTGGGAGATCAACATTTCCATGAGCATGCTGGAAATGTCTTGGAACCAATCTCAGTATAATAATCAACAAGAACAAGCATTTATTAGTCACTTACTACATATTGGGCACTGTGGTAAGTACTGGGGTTACAAATACAATCAAGGCAAGTCCCTGGAGGAGGAGAAAGTGGGCACAGAGCTGAAATCCAGAAAGTCATAAATTGAGGAAAGAAGCCAATGAAGTCAAGCTGGCCTGGGGATTTCCACAGGTGGCCAGGGGCTCTGGGAGGAGCTAACCAATGAGAAGAGTGGGGCTGGCCTTGGGGGAGAATATTCCAGAGAAAAAGGCCATAGGGGTGTTAGGTAGGTAGACTGTTCCAGGCCAAGGAGGCCCCAGGCACCAAGGAGAGTTCTGAGATGAGCTAGCACTAAACTAGGTATTGTTTTAAAGTACAGAAATTCAAGGCCAGGACCAGGAAGATGGAGAGAGTGCTTGGCACATAGTAGGTCTTTAATGAATGCTTATGGAATCCCCTCCCCTCCCTTGTTGATTGAATTCTACCTATGATGTGTTAACAAAGAAACTTGAGTCGTTCGGATTTGTTTATAGCAACAGATTTATCTACTTATTCAGAATCAGATGATTGCCACCAGAAATAAAAGAAAAGGTCATCCTTAGAGTACAGAGTTATTGATTAATGTATATTATGCAGTGATATGATGCAAACCATGCAACATATCAATAAGTAACAAAATATTAGCATTGATTGAGTTCCTGGAAAGCCATGATCAAATCACCAGAATAATCCACCAGGAGTTCTCTAACCTTCATTAGCTAACAGATGAAAAATCTCTGCACCACAAATACAAACCCAAAAATACTTTGGAGAATTCAGCAAAGAAACTGTCCTGGAACCAAAGAATTATCAGAGAACAAAAAGCATTTCCCCCAACCACCAGTCATAACTCTGACCAAAAAATGTTTTCCATAGATGTCTTCATGCTAAATACGCACAGTCTCCAAGAGATGAGAAGACCAGGCTAAGCTGACACAAAGCGGTCAGAGTTATGAGTCTTGTTGCTGTAAGATAGTCTATGCAGAGGCCATCACTGCACCCAAGTCAAGGCCAGGCCTAGATCCCACCAGCATCAGTGAAACTTCTCCCCTCGGCTAATTCTCTCCCAACCTCATTCCCAATGGTTAGAATTCTTACCTTCCAACCTCAGTATTGTTGAATAACTGGCAACCAAAGAGCAAACCACCTCCTCCATATACTCTCCTATTCTGTCACACACACATGTGCACACACACTTTCCATGCTACCCCCTTCCACAATCACAGTGTTATTCCACATCTACTTGAGTTTTCCACTGTGCTCTGTCCAACTTCTGCTCCATAATTAATCCATTTTCCTCATTTTCCATCACTTCCTTCTACATGCCTTCTCCTTTCACCCTCCAAGTCCTGGATCTAGCCAGGTGACATTGCATCTCTGGCCATCCCTCCCCCTAATCTCCTCCTGCCAGCAGACTGGTCCCAGAGAGGGAGCAGACAGCAGTCATCAACTATCTGAAGAATCTGTCCAGATCTAGAGTCATCTAGGAGGAGCTACAAAGGGAGCATCAGAAGCCTATAAGGTCCCCCTATAAGGGGGACCCAGCATCTGCTGGATGCTGGGGAAAGCTTGGATGAAAGCACTTACTGATCGTCTGCTGCAGACAGTGCCTGGAGGCTGGAACTGCAAGGTGCAGAAGCTTTAGAGGAGAATGGAAGCTGGAGGGGAAGAAGCATTTAGAAAAATACTCACAATGTGTCAAGAATTGTGATAAGCACTTTACAAATAATATCCATTGAGAACCACCTGCCAATGCCCAACACAAGCTGGTGCTTATCATGATTCAGGCTGCTTGGATGGGGGCTTTTGGGGTTTGGTTGTGTGTCAATCTGAAAGAAGGGAGACACTTGGGGATCAGCTGTGTGTCAGGCCATGAGGAGGGGGGACACTCAGGAATCAGCTCTGTGTGGCAGGCCATGAGGAGTGAGGACACTCTGAGATCAGCTCTGTGTGGCAGGCCATGAGGAGGAGGGACACTCAGGAATCAGCTCTATGTGGCAGGCCATGAGGAGGGGGCACACTTTGGGATCAACTATGTGTCAACCATGGGATGCTTGGGGATCAGCTATGTGTCTATTCTCTGTGAAAACTTAAAAGACTCCCACTGGTTCATTTTGCCCTGGAACAAACTTGCTCTTGTTTTAAGTATAAGCCTCACAAGTCCGTGTGTTTATAAGAGGAACTAATCGCCACTGCCCAGGGCCATTGGATCCTGGTGCTTTGGGAAGATCCAAAGGTTCAGTAAGACAAAAAAGTGAGAGGTCCTCCAAGCAAGCCTGCTCCCTCCTGCCAGGAGTCAGTCAGCCAGGTTCTACTAGTGGGTAACAAAAGAGAGAACAATGGTACTCTTCCATAAACTCCAAGGGAGTCTGTAGAGTGGTCATTAATATTCTAACACAAAAACAAATAAAGTGACCTCAGAAAGGAAAAATCATCCCTGTAGTCTACCGTGTCCTTCCTCCAACCCCCTCTATTTTTGGTAAATCCTGGGAGCAACTATCTACCACAGAGCACCAGGCACTCCAAGAGTCCAAGACAAAGCAGTCCTGCCCACAGGGAACTTATGCTTTACTGGGACAAGACAAAAGGTATACAGGGAAGTGAAGCAAAGATCATTCTGGGGAGAGGGTTCTAACAACTTAAGGAAGCAAGGAAAAGAATCCACCTAGGAAGTAGCACCTGATGTGAGCAAGAAAGAAACTCAATGAAGTGTAGTGGGAGTTCTGACCCAATGGACTTTCAGTTCTGTTTGTCTCAAAATTGAGAAAACTTTATTCTTTTTTCTTTTGCTTTGTCATTAATAAAGGTCAGAAGAAGCAAAAATATTTCAGGTTTATGAAGAAAAGCACAGCCTTTACTCTCAGGGCAAATCATGACTTCCAAATAGAGTAGGAAAGACAGAGGGTATAGGTACCCTCCCTCCAACAACTCATTCTTTCCATAGCCAAGGAAGAGGAGACAGATCTCAGGTGCTGTGTAACAGAACCACTGCTCTAATGTCTGGGCAGGACTGGGCTCAGTTTAAAGGGCAAGCCTCTGGGACAGTATGCTGACATCTGAAATAGAGAACTCAATCTCTGCTGTCAATATTTTTTTCTGTGCTCCTGTTCAATCTCGACCCTGGTCTCTCTATTTCAAAACTGGCCTGTCTCCCAACATACACACAGGCCCATATCTCTCTGTAACTGGAAGATATTCATTCCAGGTGAAGCAACATCAAAGACAATGGAACATGCCTTTCCCTTTGGTGGTATGGCTGCCATTTTTATGGCATACATCATCATAGTCCATGCTTCAAATAAGCAATTAAAGATATGGGGCTTTCCCAATATATTATTTCATTGTATGGAAACTGAATAGATGGAAAACCTCTTCAGTTTATCCAACAATTGTTTTCAGGGCTTTGGGACATCAGAATAAAATGGATTTTATAGCATGATAACAAATCCTGACCATTTCAAAACCAATTAAAGTGTTTATTATTGCTGAGAAAACAAATGCATGTTGAATGAAATGTGTATTGTAAGGCATGCAAACACTGAGAAATCACAAGAGCTAATCCTTTAGATTCATCTTCCCCATAATTTAACTCCCTTCCCCCCCAATCTCTTTAGGGTCAGATCTTTATGGGGTTGGTAAGATAAGATGGATTCAAACTTTGGTCTTATCTGATTTAACCAAGATCACAAAATTATAAACTGGGAGAAAATTATATAACCCAAAGTCATCCCTCCAATTTTTCTGATTCATAATTTATTAGTGAAAAACTCAAAGTTGGGGTGACTAGGTGATTAAGTGAATAGAGCACTGGTCCTGGAGTCAGGAGTATCTGAGTTCAAATCCAGCCTCAGATATTTAACACTTACTAGCCATGTGACCTTGGGCAAGTCACTTAACCCCAATTTCCCTGCCTTCCCCCATCCAAAAGGCAAAAACAAAAGTAAAAAGAAAAACTTAGAGTTGTATACTGACAGGTCAAAGGTTAAAGTTTGGTATCTTGAATTTTTTTGTTTTATTCTCTTAAAGTAATACTTCCTTTTGATGTTGGTCTTTTTGTACAATGGAAAGAATGTGTAATTGGGCTTAGAAGTCGATGGTTCACATTCCTACTTCTGTAACTACTCACATGAACTTTGGTCCATTTCTGTGCCTGTAAAATAAGGATATTGAACCAGACCAGCACTTTTGAACCTCAGGTCACTGGCTAGATCCGGGAATTGTTAACCTTGGATGGGGGAAAGAATCATGGTTCCTAGTCCTGAGTTCATAAAATCTTTTCTGGTAAAAACCCAGCCTGTGTTTCTCCTGAGTTTCACTTCATGTAAGTCTGGGGGATTCTGGAATGGATAACTTCTCAAATCCACAGTCACAGGGTTGCTTAAGCTAGGAGGTGAGGAAGTAAAGTAAAAGCACATTGTCTCTGGAGTCCTAGAATGAGATTCAAATCCAACCTTTGACTTTAGACAACTAAGACAACTTAGACAGCTAGACGACTGTGTGACCTTAGACAACTCACTCAGCCCCTTGGGTTTCCTCCTCTCTAACAGAAGGATATCTGGGGCCCCTTCCAGTGTGAGATCTATAATACACTGTCCCTAGGAGTTGCCAACACTTTCAAAGGTAAGAAAATAGCTAAATGAATCAACTTAAAATGATAGTTGTAAAAAGAAGATGACTATGAAAACAAATGATGAATAAGGGATCATATATAGGCAGGTGGCCTAATCCTATCCTATGAGTAGAGAACCCATGTGGCATATTGAGCCACAATATCCAAGTATACAGGATGCTCCCTGGATTGGCTCTTCCTGAGAATTGCCAAAGGACACATGGAAGCTGTTATCTACCCACACTGGAGTGAACAAAAACAGATCCATGATACTAAGCACCAGTGTTCCATGACATAGTTCCTCCCAAGGGTAGTTCTCATCAGAATTATGGGTGATTTGTACCCATTTCTCTTTTGCCTGATCCAGTGGTAAAGAACTGTGGTCTGCCGATGACTGAGAGAATTCAGGTTGGAGCCTCTAAAAGCACAGAAAGATTACAAAATCAGTTAACTTTTTTACTTTTACTCCATCTATGGAGGCATCACCATGAACATTTAAGGTTAGGGAAATAACTCCAGGAGTTGGGCAGGTATATTTATGTAGAGTTCCCAAAGGGCAATAACACTGACTCCGAGAAGACTTCTGCAAAAGAAAAGAGCCAAGGGTGGGGCCGAGGCCATGGAAAAAGATATTTATGGCAATAGTTGATGACTGCTATTGATTTTAGGGGATATGATTACAAAATGAACACCAGGAGAATATCTTAAGGTATTTATGAGCCAACATTACTTATAATTGATAAGGATGCAGAGAAAAGTCTATAAAGAACCAAATAAGGCCCTCCAGAAGAAATCAGCATATATTCCATATAATAGCAGGTCAGAGTCGAGTATGAAAAATGAGTTCTATAATATGATTTGGGAGAAATGAGAGATACTCCAAGTTTGTACACTACAAAGATACCTTATCAAAAGAGATCTGAAATCTCACAAGAAATGAATGAAGGAGGAATGGTCCTTCCAGACTTCAACAATTAAACCCTAAAGAAGCTATCATCAAAGCTACCTGGGCCCTGCTTAAAAAGAGAAAGAAGGAAATCAGTGGAAAATACTAGAAGCAAAACCAGGAATGACTGAACTCAATAACCCTGGGGGAACTCACCATTTTGACTAGAACTGCTGGACAACCTGAAAAAAGCTACTTGGTAGAAATTAGGTTTAGACCTAAGAACATACCCCACAATTTGCTCAGAACAAATACGTTTGACTCATTGCTTATGGGCACCCCATTTTATTTTATAAGGGACTGCCACCTGAACTTTCCAGCTAACTCTCCACGTCCCATGGGCAGCTCTGCTGGCTTTCTACTCTACAGATGTCCCACACTGGGAGGCTCCTGTGCCCCTCCCCCTTCAGCTTCCTTTTGTGCACTGCCTGCCCCTTAGATTACAGGTTCCTTAAGGGCAGGAACTATTTTTCCTTTTCTTTTGTATGTCCCAGTGTTAGCACAGTGCCTGGCACATAGTAGGCACTTAAGAAACGATTATTGAAATAACAAACTATATAAAGAAAGCAAGCCTAGAGGAGAACCAGAGCAGGTATCTTTTACAATGCTGGTTAGAGGAACAGTTTTTAAACAAATAAGGGACAAACGAAATTACTTCCCATCCAGCTCCCTCTCCAGCCAGCTCTACTTCACCCACCGGCTGCCTTGTGTGTCTCCGGAGGACTCCCTCAGAGCCTGCTCACTGACCGGGGAGTCCCTCCCTGCTAGGGATCAGCTAGCCCAGAGGAGGAGCCTCAGCTGTGCAGCTCAGCTCACCTTCAGCTCACCACCAGACTACCTTGCTCTGCTCAAGATACTGTCCTCCTTTTTCTCTTTCTCCAGCAAAGTTCTCCTTTGTGATTTGTCTGCCACTATTCCAGTGGAAGTTCTTAATAGGAGCTACCATTGGTCTTTTAAAATTTGTCCTTTTTATGTCCAGAGTTTGGTACAATGCTTGGAAAAATTTTAAGCACTTAATAAATGATTCCTCTCTCTCAGGAAGCCAAGAGGCAGAGATGAGAAGGAAGAACATTCCAGGCATGGGAGACAACTCTGACAAATGCATGCACTTTATGCCTAATAATCAATCATGATATGCTATAGAAGAAACTGGAGATGGCTCCAAGGACAGAAAAAAAATGGGACTCAAACTGGGTCAGATCAAAACTAGCCAGAGTAGACACATGCTGGAAGCAGCAGAACTTTCAGGGCATTTGGGCTATAAAAGTTTTTGAAGGGGAAAAGGCATAACAAAAGCATGAAAAATATCTTGGACTAGGCATGCTCTGATGCCTTGACTGATAAGAACAAACAAACAAAACAAAAAAAAGCAACAACAATAATAACAAAACCCAAGGCTAATTCAAGCCAGGGAACATTGGCCTCAGCTCAATCAATCGGACAGCTCCTGAATGTCTACCCTCCTGCAGGATCCTTCTTGTACCAGCCTGATTAACTGTTGACTGCCCTCCAAGACTCATTTTGCTCCTGTGTCTACTCTAAGTAACCAGAGGTCTGAACTCAATAAGTCCCTTTCCTAAAAATCTCTATTAGACCATAGGCTCCAAACTGCATGCTTCCCATGTAGCCTGGAGATCTGGACACAGCAGGTGTTCAACAAATCTTTTTTAAATGATATATTTTTTTAAAACGAAGAAGAGTCCAGTGGCCTTGCACAGATTACAGCCTACAGCAGAACTCATTTTTAAAGTCTCACATTTGACTGAAATGTACAGGGGGAAAAACATATGATCTGATAGCGCCTGGGGACACCGGAATGCACAGAGAACCAAGCCCGGAGACAGGAAGCTCTGAGCTCCAATTCTGTCTCAGATATTTTTGACTGAGTAACCCTGGGTGAGTCACTCAACTGTCACCTCAGTTTCCTCATCTGTAAAATGGAAATCACAATAGTATCTACCTCACAGGGTTGTTGTGAGGATCCCATGATATAGTATTTGCTAATTGCTTAGAGCTATGCCTGGAACATAGTGGGTGATTAATACATTTTTGTTCCCCCCCCCTTATTGTTTGCTAACCTTTAAAAAAATTTTCAGCAGAGCAAAATGCTACCTTTCTTCTTTCCTCCAATGACAGCCTGACCTCTGCCTCTGATGCTTTAGGGCAATTGCCTGAAATAGCAGATTCAGGGTTGTAGAAAAGCATCACATGGTTCTAGAAGGGCAAACATCATCCCACCAGCTTGCTAAGGTCTGTCTTCAAGGTCAGGGTTTTTGTTTTTTGGTTGCTTTATAGCAACCTCACCTATGCTTCCAACTTTGGTCTTTCGATGGTGTGTTCCAGTATTCATGGGGCCATCTCTGCACAGCCAAGCTCCCAAATCTGCTCTGTGAGATTTTCGACAGTTTGCTCTAAATGATCAGTTGTATTATCTGGGTGTCACCTCACCTCCATCCCTTCTTCACTGGACTTTTAAACAATGTCACAAGTTCCATTCTCTGAGGAGACATCTTTTATTTGGGTTCTATTATTTACATCTGGATCTCCCCCAACTTTCTCATGACATTTTTTGTTTGTATTATAGTCTTTTTATTAATCATTTTTATTTGTTTTCTTGTTTACATCATTCATTTTCATGAGATTTTTGAATTACAAATTTTCTCCCCATCTTTCCCCTATCCCAATCCCAAAACAGCGATCCCACTGTAGAGCTCCTCACCTGATCTGCTCTCTAACTTTCTGGTAGAACAGGGAATGTCTCCCTGCCCCAGCCCCTGTATATCTTAATTCCTAATTGCAGGTATTGCAGAACTTTAAATTCTTGATTCTTTTGATTCATTCCTTGTCACCCACCCCCACTGGAAGGACAGTCAATTCAATACAGGCTGTGGATGTGTGATTATAAAGAACATCTTCATAGTGGACATTTTGTGACAGTGATCATATGTCCCTCCTTCCTATCCCTCCCCCCCTTGTTCTGTTCTCTACCCTGTCCTTGTCCCTTTACTGAAGTGTGTGCTTTCAGCATCCCTCCCCTAGACCCTGCCCTCCCCTCCATCATCACCCTCTCCTCCCCTTGCCCCCTACTCTCCTGTGTGGCATGATACCCAGTTTCGAGTTTATGCCATTTATTCCCTAAGCCAAATGCAATAAGAGTAATTGTAAGTAAAGTTGTAACAGTTAACCCTTGCCTCTTCTATATGGGATGGTTAACCCCATTTTGCCTCTCCCTGTCTCCTCTCATTCTAGTCCTCTCCCACCTCAATTTCACCTTTTAAAGTATCATCCCTTTGTATTCAATTGATCCTATACCCTCTATATACAAATATACACACATGTTCAGATATGTATTGATACGCATATATAGCCTCCTATATAGACATATGTGTAAGTATACATATATACATACACACACAAACATATATATATATATATATATATATATACACATTTGTATTCCATTCACCTATCCTCATACTAAGAAAAGTTTCATAAGTTACTATTATCGTTTTTCCATATTGGCATGTAAATAATTCAAATTTGATAAGTTCCTTATGATTTCTATCACATGCTTACCTTCTCATGCTTCTT
>JAQQSW010005547.1:0-14162 GCA_028646575.1 Pseudocheirus occidentalis | reverse complement strand
GTCTTCCTGACTCTAGGACCACTTCTCTATCCATTGTGCCATCCAGCTGTCCCTTTTCCAGGTTTTCCTGAAACTGACATGCTCATTATTTCTTAAAAGCATAATAGTATTTCATCACAATCATATAAAACACATACAACAACCTATTCAGTCATTCCCCAATTGATGACCGTCTCCTCTATTTCTAATTCTTTGCTACCACAAAAAGAATTGCTATAAATATTTTTGAACATATGTATCCTTTTCCTTTTTTGAATTATATTTTTATGTAGAACTAGTGGTAGCATTGCTGGGTCAGAATATGCATAGCTTTAAAGCCCTTTGGGCATAGTTCCAAATGGCTCTCCTGAATGGTTGGATCAGTTTAGAATTCCATTGGTGTCTCAATTTTCCTACATCCCCTTTCCCCATTTCCCATTTTCCTTTTCTCTCATATTAGATAATCTGACATTTGTGAGGTAGTTCCTCAGTTGTTTTACTTTGCATTCCTCTAATCGGTAGAACGCATTCTAAATATTAAATATTAAAAACTCTAAAAACAATTATTTTATTTTTAATTTGCTTTTTTTGGAGGGGGGAGGTTGGGAATTTGGGGTTAAGTGACTTGCCCAAGGTCAGATATCTAGTAAATGATAAGTGTCTGAGGTCGGATTTGAACTCAGGTCATACTGACTCCAGGGCTGGTACTCTATTCACTGTGCCACCTAGCTGCCCCAAAAAACAATTATTTTAAATACACATTTCAACTGAAATTCAATTCAACAAGAATTTATTAAGTACCTACTTCATGCAAGACACTTTGGTAGACTCTGAATAGACAAGAATAACAACACAATAGTCACTCATGGAATTTACAATATATAGATAGTTAAGAGGAGATGAAGCTGATGATATGTGATGTTTTCTTCTTTTTTGTTTGAATGCTTTGTGTTACTTTTCTACCCAAGATGAATTTGCATTGAAAAGTCTGCCTTATCATCCAATTCCTTGTGAAAAACAGATACGTATTTGAGAAAAATAGGTCAGGCTTTGGAGGTTCAGTCTAAGTTGTGAGTTCTTCTCTGACACAGTAATCAGAAATAATCTCTTAGTTGAGTTCATAATAATCTCCAACTTCAGATCACAATGTGCTATATAAAAGTAGTACTTTCAGACCATTTTATTTTTAAGGTGTGAGCCAAAAAAGCCCTACTAAGCAAGAAAGAGTTACTAAACTAGCTTCCACCTATTTTAGCTGATGTCTGCAATGTATAAAAGAAGGTGATGATTACTTGGACAATACACTTTCGTTACTAATGCAATTATAGCAGTTCTTAAATGTAATGTTGTGCTCTGGAGACTGAAGAAACATGGGTGTTAGAGGAAAGAATGCAGTTACCCTTTCACCCTCACATTGTTAAACTCAATAAAATGAAATTAAAGTGGTGGGAAGATAATGGAATTATTGTATAGTCATCACTTCTTGCTTCCCATCTCTTAAAAATTCGACCTTTGCTTCACTTCATTATTCTAAAATTGATAGATCATGCTCACAGAACAAAATAATCTTGAATTTCTAAGAGCAACTCAGCAACAACTAAAAATGCAGGCTTCTCTTTCCCCTTGGTGCCCATTCTGACTCTAGAACTATACTCAAGTGTATTAGGAAGTATTGTCCTTGATGTTCATTTGTCCTGAATCTAATAGAATAATAATGCAGTCTTATAATGTTTAACTGGCATAATCCAAAAGTATTTTTAGCAAAATATGATAAACCCCCACTGGGCCTCGGTTTCCTCACCAGAAAATTAAAAGATTATACAAGATGATGACTTAGGTCACTTCCATCTTAATGTTATTTTCACTGACACATAGCATGTACCCCTGTTGTGTGTTTTCCAAGGTCACACTTGATAAGATACAGTGAGTGATAATACCAGGGGTTCCTATTATAAACTACTGCCAAAGGGAAGAGAGTCAGATAGAAGAAAACATGTTTATTAAGTACCTAATATGTGCATGGCAATGGGGTGAGGGGTCACTGAGCCATTTTCAGGGCTGTGTCCAGTTGATCACCCAACTCTCACCTCTGACTCTAAGAAGCTATATGATGTGCAGTGGCCACACCTTGTTAAAACTGTCTCAGTAGATAGGTTGAGGATAATTAGGCCTCAGAACTATCATTGAACTAGGGGGATGGAGACCCCAAGTATATGAAGACTCCTCCTCTGGAATTGGCAGACAAGAACAATTTGTTACAATAGACACGAGGGTAGCTGAAACATGTTCTGTTGGAGCGCTTAGACCTTCATCAGAAATCAAAGATGCCAAGGTCATCAACTAAATCCCAGACCAACTCCAGTAATCATAATACATCTTGCCACTGGATTTGGATGATTCTGGAAGAATGAATAAGGCTGATAACCCTGTGCAACTCTGCACAAGGTTATCTTGTGTCACTGAAATCCAATTCACATGTAAGTCAAGACATCACCCAGTGATATCATCACCCAGGTCCTCTTTGAAAGGGAAAGATGAATAACAACAACTCTGTGCCAGACAGGGTGCTAACTGATTTACAACTATTACGTCATCTCATCCTCAGAAAATCCCTCTGAGGGTTCTATTATAATTTCCATTTTATTATTGAGGAAATTGAAGCAAGCAGAGATTATATGACTTGCTCGAGATCACACAGCTATTAAGTATCTGAAGTTGGATTTGAACTCAATTCTTTTTGACTCTGGTACCAAATAATAGAAGTGAAAAAATATCTCATTTCTCAAACCTAAAGAAGCGACTTATTCCTGGCTGAAAAGTATTGTGCCATATTCCCAAATTCCTGTCAGCCATCATAAATCTACTCCTCTATCCAAAAATGCTTATTAAAATGTTTGTCACATACCTCTATCCTCTTATGTATTAGACCATAGTTCATCTTACTATGCAAGTGAATCATATGGTGATGAATTTAAAAAGAGACCAATTTCTCATCAGTTAGAAACCCTAAATCAGATTCAAAAAGAAAGCAGACATCATTTAGGTCAGAAATAACATAAAACTCTATATTGTTCTCCAGGAAAAGTCTCTTGAAAAATAATTCATCAGCTTCCCAGCGATCATCTAGTTGGCCCCACATGCCTTCTAGAAGCATTTTGTTGAAGAGGCATCACCTTTGCATGCCAGATTAGATCACAAAATTCTGGAGTATCACTCTCATTGCAGTGACCCTACTGCCAAGAACTTTAAGTTTCTACATCATAAGGGATTGGTATATCTTTTTGGCTACATGAGGAAGGGCACATCCCAAAGGATCAATCATGCTGACAAAGATGAGCTTCATTCTCTTCCTCCCCAGACCATATAGCCTCTTGGATATATCCAAGCTGAGGATCTTGATACTACTTGCTTGCTTCTTCACTTCTTCCCTCCTTATTCACCTTGTGCTCACTTTCTTAATGTTCAGCATGTCAGATTTACAGTTGTAGGTGTAGTATTTGAGTTTTTCAAAGAAAATGGACTATAGAAAGCTAATAAATCATTTTCTTTCCATTAAAGCAATTATATTTGATAAATGGATCAAAACATTAAGTAGTTCAAATACTATATAACAGGAAAATGAGGAAATGGATGAATAAAAAGGACTTTATTAAACTTTTGATTTGTTCAGAAAATTATGTAAAGCATTCACTGTAGTGATAGGGATAGTATTACTACCCAAACAAAATTCATGCTTTTATGCTCTTTTTAAAGCATATAAAATACTTTTAAAACATTTTATTATGAACTTACAAATATGAAAAGACATTCTTTTTTCAAAGAACAGAACAAACTGCACATGAAACTACAGACTTTGGTAGGGTGTGTTCTTTTTATTTAAGTATATGTTTATATATATATGCTACTTTATACTCCTGAATGTTTGTATCTTCTGTACTTTTTTCTACTATTTTGTGTGTACTTTTAACGTGTCATTAAAATTATATATTTTTTAAATCATTCTCACTATTCAACCACTTCCCTGGGAACTATCCTCCATCTAAAGGCTTTAAAAAAATAATGTAACAATAATAAATTGGTATTTGATCCAGACTGATAGGGTATTGCACCCACTCATTTCTCCACCAAGAGGCTCTGGAGTAATGGTTAAGTATGGATTAAGCATTGGGGAAAGCTGGTCTCTAATGAAAATATGGATAGATTCAGTTTTATCACAATCTTTACTTTGTTAATCCCCCAGATCAGTAATCTGGTGATATGTTATTTGAACTTAGATTGTTGCTTGTGCCTGTGGTCTTCCTAAATAGGGAGCATAAATATGCCTCTATATAATAGGAGTCAGGTGTAAGACAGGCGCTTCTTACCTATACACAAAAGCAATATTTAAAGATTCAAAGGGGGGAGGGGCGAGTCAAGATGTTGGCATAGAAGCAGGAGAACTCCATGAGCTCCCCACATAACCACCTTAAATACCTATAAAATGTGACTCTAAACAAGTTTTAGGGCTCCAGAGCCCACAAAGGTCAGAGTAACAACGTTCTCACTGAAGACAGCCCAGCAGGCAGATGGGAAGGGCTCAACACAAAATAGAAATTGAAAGAATTCACCAATCACCTCTTGAAAAATATCCCAAAAAGAAAACTCCTAGGAATGTTATAACCAGATTCTGGAGTTCCCAGATCAAGGAGAAAATATTACAAGCTGCCAAGAAGAAACAATTTGAATGCTGTGAAAACACAATTAGGATAACCCAGGATCTAAGAGCTTCTACATTAAGGGACAAAAGAGCCTAGAATATGGTGTTCTGGAGATCAAGGGAGCTAGGATTAAAACCAAGAATCATTGGGGTGGTTAGATGGTGCAGTGAATAGAGCGCTGGCCCTGGAGTCAGGAGGACCTGAGTTCAAATCTGGACTCAGATACATAACACAAAAAAATAGCTGTGTGAGCTTGGACAAGTCACTTGATCCCAATTGCCCTCCAAAAAGCAAAAAAAAAACCCGAAACATAAAAACCAAGAATCACCAACCCAGCAAAACTGAGTATAATGTTTCAGGGGAAAATATTGTCATTCAATGAGGCGGAGGATTTTCAAGCATTCTTGGGGACAAAAACCAGAAATGAATAGAAAATTTGACATTTAAACACAAGAATGAGAAGGAAACATGGAAAAGAACTCATAAACAACATGCCAACATGGAAAAATGAGAATTGTAACTTGTGAAACTTTTCTCAGTATGAGAATAGGTGAAGGGAATATAAATGTGTGTGTGCATATGTATCTATATATCTATATATGTGTGTGTGTGTATACACACACACATTCATATATACATATGTAGATATATGTGTATAAAGGAAGGTATATATGCATATGAATACATATGTGAGTGTGTATGTATATGAGTATATAGACAGAGGGCACAGGATCAATTGAATAGTCTGAAGAGATGTGATTTTAAAAGGTGAAATTAAGAGGTGGGAGAGAAATAGAATGAGATGAGACAAGGAAAGATGGAACGTGGTTAATTACTCCATATAGAAGAGGCAATGGATAACTGTTATAATGGAGGGGAAGAAGAGGAAGGCAAAAAGGGAATGGGTCAACCTTGCTCCCATAGAATTTGGCTTAGGGAGGGAATGACATACACTCTAAATTGGGTATATTGCCCTGCAGGAGACTTGGGGAAAAGGGGATGAGAGGGTGGGTGATGGAGGGGAGGCTAGGTTGGGGGGAGTGTTGTTAGAAGCACACACTTCAATAACGGGACAAGGACAAAGTAGAGAATAGAAAAAATGGAGGATAGAAAGGAGGGAAATATAGTCTGCATAACTTCACTTGTACAGCCTGTATGGAATTGCTTGTCTTTTCAGTGGGGGGTGGGTGACAAGGGAGGAAGGGAAAGAATCTAGAATTTAAAGTTCTAAAATCAAATGTAATATATATATATATATATATACACATATACATATATATATACACACACGTATATATGTGTATACATATATGTACATATATACATATATACATATATATATACTATATTGTTGTTGTTGTTGTTTGTTGTTGTTGACATGCAACTAGGAAATAAGATCTACAGGCACCGGGATAGGGAGATCCATCTTGCCCTACCAGAAAGTCAGAGGGGTAATGGGGGAGGACATAGGAGACAGCAGATTGGGAGAGGGGTTACACAGTGGGATTGCTGTTTTGGGGTGGTGGGTAGGAGGAAGACAGGGAGAATATAAAGTAAAATAAAATAAATAAAATTAGAAAAAATAATAAAATAAATAAAAGGAATAATAAAAAAGGAAAAAAAAGATACAAAAGACTCTCTTTACACAATGTCAGTACTTAACCTATTACTATAACTACTATTCCCACATGCCAGGAGATTGGATAGCAAATATCACATCATGAAGCAAGTTTATAGGACTACTGGATAGTCAAGGCTGTATTTCACCCCCATTCTGCACTGTCCAAACAACTTTCAGATATCCACTTGTGCTTTCTCTACCCCCTTGAACAAAAAGACCTTTATTTTCCCCATATGCCAGCAAAAGGACTCCTGTGATCTCCTTTTAATCAGTTCTCTGATCCCCTTGCCATCTGTGTGATAAAAGGTCTGGAAAATACCAGTGCCACCACTGATGCAATGGTCCCCAAGGACTACTGCAGGTTTGCTGTGGTGCAGCCTACACTGAACTGTTTCACTTTTGCCCCAGTGCAATAGGCCTTTCTTGCCAACTTTCTAAATTGTCTTGTCCTGGAAAGTTGTTCCCCCCTGCCTTGCTTTTGTGTGTCCTACCACTCCAGAATTTGTTTTGAGGAATTAAAGTTCTTTGGAGAAGTTTGAGGAAAACTCAGACAAGTCACTAACTTTTCCCTTCCATCTGAGCTTTAACCCCGACTTCTAAATCTGGAGTGTTTTGTTGTTACAGTTTTTTTCTTCCCAAGATATCTATGGAATGGCTTATTGATGTAGAACTGCAACAGATCTCGAGACCAACTACCTCACTTTACAAATGAGGAACCTGAGGCCTCCTAATGGTAAGGGACTTCCCCAGAATCAAACTCAGTAATTGGAAGAGCTAGAATTTGAACCCAGCTTCTCTGCTTCCTCTATCTTTCCCTCCCTCATATTAGATAGTGATGAACTCTGAGCAAAGAATTTCTCTTTCACTTGTGTGATTTGCTAACAAGCCCTTGGGCAAAGGGTTTTTGACAAAAATCAGAACAGGTAATGGTTGCCTTTCCCTTTGGGAAAGTGAAACAGACTTTTGTTCCCGAACTGCAAATAATGTACAGATGAAGATGAAGAGCAGTACAAGAAGGGAAGGCAGATAAGGTATTGTTCCTGCTCCCTGCTTGCCGTAGTCTTGATGCACTCAGTAGAAACTATCAAGGCAGACCACGTTTCCCCCAATGGATTAATGAGAAGCTTAATGATATGGGAAGCTACTGCTGACACTTTCCAAAAAACTAGCAAACAAACAAACTCCAAACCTGCTAACACTGCGCATGTGTGACTGAAAATAAATAAATAGAAAAAAAAAAACCTCTTTTACTCAATTACAAACTCTCCAAACTGGAAATGACGAATGTTCTGGGAGGCTTTACTCTAAGTGGAAAAGTCATAGAGTAGATGCCTTTTGAGCTCTCTGTAGACTGAGGGACAGGGACATTGACCTGGACCACAGCATGTGAATTTCTCAGTCAATTAAAGCAATGTTAACCCTATCTCAGGCACAAGGATGAGGTGTTTGAAGATGGGCACTTTTATGAATCTGTTTAATACTTTTAATATGGTGATGGTGTAATTAGACTGATAGTTCCATCCTTTAAACATGCAATTATGTCTGTTGTACAACCAAGTGGAGATTCTGAGAGCCTGAATATTTTGCTGTTGTTATTTTTCAATACTTTCTGTTCTGTGTGACTCTTCATAAGCCTGTTTGGGATTTTATTGGCAAAGATACTAGAGTCTTTTGCTATATCCTTCTCCAGGTCAATTTACAGTGAGCAACTGAGACAAAAAGGGTTAAATGACCTGTCTAAGGTCACACAAGTAATAAGTGTCTGAGGCTGGATTTGAACTCAGGAAGATGAGGCTTACTGATTCCAAGCCTGGTGCTCTATTCACTGTGCCATGCAAAATTAAACATATGCTTCATCCACACCAACACTTGGGTATGTAAATTCTATCCTTGTGTCACTTCATACTTTGGGGAGAGAAAGACAATTAGATTTCTAGCTTAACTCAGTTCCTATATTTAATAATCCCACCAAGTTCCATATTGAAAGCACTGCCTTTGGCTTGTGTGCAATGTACCCTAGTGTGCATGTGGTCTATAATCCCAGCTCCAAGGTCAGCATGGCTTGATTCTGGGTCAGGTGGGGATTCCACCATATGTGAATAGAACTAAGAAAGGAAAATGAGACAAATAAAAGCAAAATCCCAAATCTATGTTTATAATTAATTAATTTATTCGTAGTTTTCAACATTTAGTTCCCTAAGATTTTGAGTATTAAATTATCTTCCCCTACTTCTCCTACCCTCTTCCCAAGACAACATACAATCTGATCTAGGCTCTAGTTATGCATTCATATTAAAGATCTTTTCACATTTGTCATGATATAAGGAAGAATTAGTACCAATGGTAGGAACAACCATAAAATTGAAGAAACAAAACAACAAAAGAAAAGGAAAGAAAATAGAATGCTACCATATGCATTCAAATTCCAAAGTTCTTTCTCTGGATGTGGTTAGCATAGTCCATCATGAGTCTTTTGGAGTCATCTTAGATACTTGCATTGCTAAGAAGAACTAAGTCTATTAAAATTGGGCATTGCACAATGTGACTGCTGTGTGCAATGTTATCCTGGTTCTGTGTGTGTCACACAGCATCAGTTCATATAAATCTTTCCAAGTTTTCCTGAAGTCTGCCTGCTCACCATTTCTGATAGAGTAATAATATTCCATTACATTCATATACCACAACTTGTTCAGCCATTCCCCAATGTATGGACAACTCATTCATGTCCAATTCTTTGACACCACAAAAAAGTTACTATAAATACCAAATCCATTTCTCAGGGTAAAAGGAGAGAGGAAGGGGAGGTAGCCCTCCTGCACTCAGTAGTTATATTCACACCTCACCTTTGCTGGATGCCATATGGAAAAGGAGAGCCAGATATCTTATTCTCGTAGATTTGAAAGAGTCAACCTATTTCAACTACCCAAATAGTCACTTGTGAATGAGAAGTGTCTATTCTTATGCACACGGTAAAGGAACACATTGAAACTTTCCCATAACCAGCATTTCCATCTCAAGTGATCTGGTTGTGCACAAAGCAAAGGCAAACCCTTTGTAACAACTCAACTTCAATGTTTCCAGGTTGTGTTTGAGACAATGACTGATTTAAGTATCCAAGTACAGAAAGAGGAAGTACAAATATCTACCATCTCCAAATAAGCCTGTCAGTGACCATGAATACATGGTTGCTCTGTTCTATGCTTCTGTGAACTTTTTCTACCTGATTTTATTTGAAAGAATATAAGATATGATCATGATCTCTTGAGTTTCAAAAGGTTGGAAGAATGAGGTGCCAAAAGTCCAAGAATGTATATCAGAGTTTGCCAGTAGATGAAGGAGTAGATCCTCTGAAGAATGAATTACAGAGTCCAGAAAAGAAGTGGGTTGACAATGAGAAGCAATTAGTTTCCTGAAGCAAGGGAGTAACACTTTCAGCAACTAAGTCAAATTCAGAAATAAATTAGTTGGGGCAAATACTTTCTAGGAACCACTTTAAATTTGAGCCTACTCTCCAAATGGTGGTAGATAAAGATGTTGAGGGGGGGAGGGACAAAATTATGTACATTGGATCCCCATTTTTTCCACTGAATATCCCTTTATAGAAATAAAGATGTTAATTGATTAAATGGTAATCAATGATATAAGGGCAAAACTTACTGTAACTGATGATTGACATAGGGTAAAACACTAAAATGTGGGTTTGAAGACAAAACAATCAAAACATTCAAGTTACCCCTAGAATCCCTAGGGAGTAATGTATCTGCCTGCCCTGTGGGGACTTTACTTTCCCAGTGTGAGTGTGAGTTGGGCCGTGAGTCCACAAAATCTATATGGACTACCATTATAACTAAATAGTATTAATATAACTCAAATGTTATAAATAATTTTATCATAATCAGATATTATATTGTATTATAATTATATAGTATTTATTACAAATATATTACATTATACAATTAAATTAACCAAACATCACATATTGCAATAAAATAGTATTATAAAATAATGTGTATAGTAAATTATTTCATGAAAGATCTCAATTAAAATGAAGCAGGGCCAAGGAGGGGTTAAAAATTACTTGAGGATATCATGAGCCAAAAACTTGATTGGATAAGTACATATCAAACACCTGAACCATCAGAAAACAGCTAGATCATCACTTTTCATTAAAGAAGCAAAGGAATAGAACTTCAAAAGCTATGAAAAATCTTGGAAGCAGTCTAGAAGCTATAATTAATATCTTAAGGATCCCACTGGTATGCATAACACATGGAGACAGTATCTACTTCATGAAGCATACATTATTTCTTGATGTTGAATGAGATCAGGGACTGGATATGATAAACTCCAATGTTACCTTTACAAAAAACTACATCTTAAAGCATTCAAAATTGATTAAACATGAAAATCTATGGTTAAATAAAATTAATTCCATTTGTTTCATTTAGAATTAGGTAACCAATTCTATTATTAGAAATGGAATTGTTTGGATGAAACTCTGAATGTAGAATAAGATCTCTTATCTTTGAAATAAACCAGTTCTTTCTAAAACCTTTGTCCTCTAAAATATTGTTTACTGTTATGTATATATCATTTTTTCTCCACTATAAAGAGCTCATACAAAGAATTTGTACAAAAATTGTCATGGCAAAGTGGCAAAGTTTAAGACTGATGTATTTTAGGCTACCTAATAGTATATAATACCAGCCTCAGAATCTGATTTGCCTCCCTGCTTTCTCTATTTTGATAGAAGTTCAGATTTATTTTGATAAATAGTACGTGGAGTACTTGACATATGTTCTAGAGATTAAATGATGAAAATTTGGACTTAAAAAGAGAATAAATATATGTTATTTATTAATGAGAATTATATGTATATATATACATACATATATACATGTTTGACAGTTTTTAAAGCAGTAAAGTTGTACATTAATTTTAGCTTCTACTGTCAGATTTAATTAGGTTATACATCCCAGTGTTATTGGATCCTATCATGTTTTATATGAGAAATAGTCATACTTAGGAGTATGTGCCTTCCTCAGTGACTTATTTCTTATAATCCTTCACAATTCACTATTTAAGTCATGAATATACAAGACAAATGGGGTAGCCAATGTAGGAGAGAAAAGAAAATTAGGTGTGACAGTAAAGCATGTAACTAAGCTTCTGTTTAAATAACTGAAGGATACCTAGATTTTTCATTGAGATGCCTATTTGTATGCGAAAAAATATATTAACATCACAGCAATACAAAAACCTTTATTATCGTATCAGCTGTCTTCATTAGCATACACAGTTGCAGTATGATCAATACACCGTGTTTCTACCACCACATAATACCTCATGAAGGCCAGTGCCAAGAGATTTTGCTTAAACTGATTAGTTTCCATGTTTTTTCTAGACAAGTGCAGATTGTTTCCACACAGGAAAAAGGTAAAAAAAAGAATTGAGCCAATTTCCTAAATGATTCATGCAAAAGAATCTCTTTTGCATCAATTGTCTGAATATTTCAAGGTGGGAAATTGCATGTGGCAACTTGAACCAGCTGGGAAATGGTTGAATTTCTCTTTTTCAGTTTGACTGGGTGTAAAAGTCATTTCAACTGGAGGGTGTTAGATGAATGTATGATCCATGAGCAATGTACTTTGCTGAGCAGTCATTCAGATCTATAGAGGTGATTATGGACAGCATGATTTTCTCACTTGTCATTTTTTCACCATGATTTGGTAGAATACATAGACCAATCAGAAGCCCATCCATCAACAAGTGAAGATTCACCTTAATCTATCTTTAAGATATAGACTCTACGTAACTTTGATCATCCCCCAAAAGGTTTTAAATAACCAAAGAATCAGGTCACCGTGTAGAGAAGGAAGAGATAGCATGGTACCTTGCTTTTTGAGAAGTCTGAATAGCTCAGGCTATTACATGGGGTCACGGGGTGAAAGCTTAATTATTTTCTTGTCTGAACTTGCTTGTGAGATAAAATACAGATAATTTTTTAAAATGCAAATTGTAGTAAACATAAGATAGTTTGTGAGAGGTGAGGGCCTTGTATTTTATTTAGTCATGATGGAAGTTGGAAAAATAATCCAATGGCAGCTAAAGTAATGAAATTCAATCACATTTTCAATTTTTCATATCGTTGATCAGAAATTACAATTTTTTTATCATATCTTTTAGATTGAATAATATAGATCACTTCCCAAGTCATTATCTGACAACTTTTATGAAAGAAGGTTAGGCAATCATGGTCCTTCATAAATATTGTCTAAAATGTCCAGAAAATATTGTTTTAAAATAGCTTTTTGAAATATAATAGAGATTTGGAGTCAGGACCTGGGTTTGAATTCTGGCTCTGATAGGATTTGACTTTAGATAAGTCACTTCACAGCTCTGAGGCTGATTTTCTGCAACTATGCAATGCGAAGCTCATGCTAAATCAACACTTAGTTCCCTTCATCTTTTAAATCTATTACCTCAACCAATTATTTTGATATGAACACATTTGTATTTTACCTTAAGAAAGTCACTGTGATGTCTACCCTCAGAGAAAGATCCAGAAAGACCAGAGGTTAAATGGAGACTGGACCAATGCATGCTATCACTCTTTTCTATGTTTGGTTTTTGTATCTCTTTTCTTATTGTTCAATCCATTGGCTATAACACCTACACAACCAGACTATTGTACAATGTGAAAGAGTTTGCAGATGCTATACAAGATTGTATGCCACCATGGTGGGGGTGGGAGTGGGGAAGAAGGGGAGAAAAATCTGAAACTCATGTGATTCTGGAACTTAATATTGTAAACTAAAAGTAAACAAACAAGTCAACAAAAAATTAAAAAAAAAAAAAGAAAGTCACCTTTATATTTGAAAATTTTCAGGAACCAGTTTCATTTCTATTTTAGAAATGGGTGTCTAAGCTAGATGGCAGAATAAATAGAGAATGGGTCCTGGAGTGAGGAGGACCTGAATTCCAATCCAACCTCAGATGCTAGCTGTGTGATCTTCAGCAAATCACTTAACATTGAGTGCCTTGCCTCCCCCATCTAAAAAAAAAAGATCTCTAGTTTTGGTAAACTATAAGTTAATTTGTTATTTAAAAACAAAGAAATGGATGTCTAGCAAATTTTATGCATTAAGAATAAGTCACGAAGATGGCGGCGTAGAAGGAAGATGGCGGCGTAGAAGCAGCAAAGGACCACAGCTCCCACACAAACACGCTGAAAAACTCATAAAATGGGACGCTAAACAGATTTTCAAGCTCCAAAACTCTCCACAACACAGAAAGCACATCTGTTGCTACAGGCAGCGCAGCAGGCAGGGCTCTTCTCAGCAGTCTGGGACCTGGGCCGAAACCCAGCCGGCTCAGGCCCTGGGGCATCGGGCGAGGAACCCCAACTATAGGAGAGCAGATCAGCTGCACTGGAGGCAGAGTTACCACATTTATCAGGCCAGAAGACAAAAAGGCTAAGAGAAAGGTCAATGGATTTTGCTAACTGGGGAGGAGAAGAGCGGTCCGGCCAAACTGCTCCCAGGGCAAGGAGGCAGCGGGAGACGGCTGCTGCAGCAGGAAAGGCTGAGAGCCCCAGCAGCCCCCACTGGGCTGCTTCAAAGACCTCGGCCTGCAGATAGCAGGGGGGCTAACGCGACCCATTGAGGCCAAGGGCTCTTGCGTTGAGCGGCCTGGATCTGGATAGGGGTCTTGAGTGGTGGTCCTGGGGTGCGCTTTCAGTGAGCCAAAACTGGGGGGGAGCTGCAGCACCTCACTAAGGGCTCCAGCAGCTGAGAGGGCCCCAGCGATTTGGGACAGAGCTTTCCCCCTCCAGGAAGCAGAGTTCCACAGAGCTAAAAAACCAA
>JAQQSW010005546.1:0-14162 GCA_028646575.1 Pseudocheirus occidentalis | reverse complement strand
GGAAGGATGGAAGGAAGGAAGGAAGGAAGGAAGGATGGAAGGAAGGAAGGAAGGAAGGAAGGAAGGAAGGATGGAAGGAAGGAAGGATGGAAGGAAGGAAGGAAAGAAGGAAGGAAGGAAGGAAGGAAGGATGGAAGGATGGATAGACAAATGGACAGAAGGAAGGAAGGAAACCAGCATCTATACGCCAGACAGTGCTAAGAGCTTTACAAATAGTACCTCATTTTGTCCTTAACCTGGGGATTAGGGCTGTTATTATCCCCATTTTATAGTTGAGGAAACCGAAGCAGAATTAAATGACTTGCTCAGAGTCACATTTAGCTAGAAAGTGTCTGAGGCCAAATTTGAACTCAGGTCTTCCTCACTCCAGGCTCAGGGCTCTATTCATGCACCTCCTGGCTATCCGTAAACATAGAATTGAGCTGCACAGTGAGTTAGGGAGCTCTTCTTCACTGGAAGTATTCAAACACAAGGTAAGTAATCACATTTCAAGGAGGGTCTGTGTGGCAAAGGAGACAGAGTGCTGCCCTTGGAATCAGGAAGACCTGCATTCAAATCCTGCCTCTGACCTATCCCAGTGGTATGACTAAGTAAGTTAAGTAATCTAAGCCTCAGTTTTCTCATCTGTAAAGTGGTCATAATAATGCCTGTGGTGCCGACCTCACCGAGTTGTAAGACTCAAATGAGAGAACTAATGTTATTTTAAAACTTCAACTGCGATAGAATCTTAAATAGATATTAGATTAGTGTTGGCCCTTAGAGTCTGGAAGCTAGACAGTAGGTTTAAATTTAGCCTGACTCTGACTCTGGACCAGCAGTTTAATTTCTCAGTACCCTCAGGAAAGTTTCTGACTTTAAATTGTTTGACTCTTGCAGATCTTGCCTCAGTTTCCTCCTGGGTGGGGGTGGTTCCTATATTAGTTTAATCACAAATAACAGAACTGTCAGTCATGAATAGAAGATATTCCTGCTTGGGGGAGGAGGAATAGGAGACTAAGTGACTCCTGAGCTTCCTTCGCTTCTAATTTTTTGATTCTCTGACTCTTAGAATTTATAAAGACTTGGATTGAGGAGGTGAGTAGGGGGCATGGTTTGTCCAATCAGGTTCAGTTGGAAGGAAACAGGACCCTTCCTTTGCTTAGGCAGGTGGAATAGGTGATTGCCTCTTCTAGGAGACACCAGGAACCTCCAACTATTCCAAAGGAAACCTATCAGGATGCCAAGAGTCCCCTGTATTAGTCATTCTTTGGGGCTAAGCTATCACCTCCCAAAGACCCTCCGTTCAAATGTAATCGTGTTACCTGGGATGCATCATATTAGCATCTCAGATCATTCCAAACACTGAGTTTATCCAATTAACCAGAGTCCTTTCCCTAGCAGGTTTATGAGCCCTATCATTTTTTCCCTAGCCTTGTGCTCACATTCCTCCTACGCAAGCTCATTCCTTTTTCATTCCTTGTTTCTCTCAAATACTGACAGACACTTTTGTTATCTCCCTCCATTAATTCCCTAGCTAGGAAATACATGGTATTTATAACTTGGTGTTAATTTTGGGCTACATATTAGAGGCTTGAACTGGCCTGCCTTGAGTTATTTTGTTCTCTTTTTAACACTTCTCCTTTTCACTTAAAAAAAATAGAGCCTGATACTTGTTTTTAATTTGCCTTGAGAGATGGTGAAGGGAGAAATAGCCTGTGAACACTACATTATTAATAATAGCCTCAGTGCTTATCTGGCTTCATGAATCAGTCCTTCAGGTCCCCTTCATCATTTCAATTGTTGTTCTGTTCCCTGTGACCTGTCAACATGCTCTCAGTCAGAACTGGGATTCAGGCTCTGTTCCAGGGGCTGGGTCACTTCAGCCCTGTAGGGACCAGCTGTCACTCAGGTACTCCCAGAAACGAGCAGCCTGAAATTGTCTAAACTATCTTTCCTTGGAGGACTCCTATCTTTGCTTTTTATGATCTCAAGTGAGTCCCCGGGTCCCAGGAAGATGCCTCCTCATCTGGAACATCTGTGTTTAAGGTGGTTTTTGTCCCTTCCCTTCCCTTCCCTTATGAACCTTCCCTTTGAATGATTCCAAATTATGAATTGTTTGCCTCCTTCTTGGCCCAGTCCCTAACCTTGATACCAGAGGACCCTGCCTCTTTTGTCTCTGACAATTGAAGTACGCTGCCCCCCACTTTTTGTGGCATGAGAATTTCTGGGCATTGCAACTGAGGGAAGACTAAAAGGGAGTGTTACATGCCAGAGAAAGGAGAAAGTGAATGGATAAAGCCAAACGTTTCTGTAGAGTCAAGGTTTTGCTTTTGTGAGGAAGCAAGTGAAGGCACTGTTACCATGAAAACATTTGCAATTAGGAAGATTTCATTTCCCTTTGCTCCCTATAATAAGTTAGGAATTAGGACTCCAAGACATTTTACAGTAGTAATAGGAATTTTCTTTGCTGGGTCCTGGGTTTTCAACAATGAAAATCTGAATTTACACAAAAGGTAAATTGGGGATATCTTTAAAAAAAAAACAAAAACAAAAGACTGCTTTACAAAATCATTGTAGGGTGAAGAAGGTGGTAGTTTTAGTGAAGAGAAAATAACTCTGGACTAGGAGTTAGGAGACCTAGATCTGTCATAATTAATGCCAGTTCTTCTATTAATGACCAAGTCACTTGATCTTTTGTTCTTATCATCCTCATCTGGAAAATGACTTGTAAGGTATTAGCAGTCTTTGTGAATAGGGGCTTATGGGACAATCATATCCTAGTATGGCAGAGGATGCAGTTCAACAATGCATTCATGTAGGGGGAGTAATAGCAGCCTGGCAGGGGAGGAGTGGAAAATTTGGGTGAAGTTTAAAAACAATAATAATAATAAGGCATGAGTAGCAACCTATTCAGAACAAAACAAAATAATCTACTATGTACCAGGAACTATATGGGGTGCTAGGAAAGCAAAGAGGAGAAGAAAATACACCTGTCCTCAAGGAGCTTACATTCTAGGGGAGGAAGAAGGAGCAAAACATAATTTGCATATAGAGAAATAACTATATCCCATCATGCAACTCTCTCCCTCTGCCACATCTTTTTGGTCTTTATTCATTCTCATTCAGAAGTGTAACATTTGAAAAGACCACCTTCTCCTCATAGATGCCATCTTCTCTCTCTGTTTTCATGACACAATTCTCTCCTGCTTGTCTGTCTTCTCCTTCTCTTTCCACTTTGCTGGTTCAGCATTATCCATATCTTGCCTCCAAACTACTGGTATTTCCCAAGGCTCTGTCCTATACTCTCTTCACACTAACTTGGTGACTCCTATCAGCTTCCATAGGTTTAAGTAACATCTCTATGCAAATGGCACCTCGGTCCATATATATCTGGTCCTGGTTCTTCTCCTGAGCTCCAGACACACATTTTAAACTGATCATTGGAGATCTCACAATACATGTCCCAGAGGCATTTCAAAACTAAACTGGTTACACTATCCCCTTTCAAACTTCTCTGTTTCTGTTGAGACCATCACCATCACTTCATTTACTGCCCAGGTTTGCCACCTTGATGTTACCTTGACTCTCTGCTCCTTCTTATGCCACATATCCAGTCAGTTGCCAAGCCTTGCCATTTATACCTCCATGGTATGTCTCACAAGCACCACCTCCTTTCTACTCACACGATCACCTCCTTAGTACAACCCTCTATCACCTCTCACTTGAATTACTACAAGTCTGCTAACTGGTATCCTTGCCTCAAGCCTATTCCCTCTCTAGTCCACCATATAATGTCAAAGGGATTTCCCTAAAGTGCAGGTCTGGCCATGTCACTCACTCCCCTACTCACTAAACTGTAGTGGTTCCTCTTGTTTCTAGAATCAAATACAAACTTCTTTCTTTAACTTCTGAAGTCCTTCACAACCTGGGTCCAACCTATCTTTCCAACATTATTATTTATTATTCTTTTTCCTGCACTGCTTAACTCAGCCAAGATGTCTTTCTTTCCATCCTCCCAAACAACACTCCATCTCCCATCTCTGTACCTTTGTATAGTCTGTCTTCTGTGCCTGGAATGTACTCTCTACTTATTTCTCATCAAAATTCTGTTTATTTTATTCCGTCTCCTTGAAGTATTTCCTAATTCCCCTAATACCCCCTTTCCACTGGACTTCTTACACTGGAAGTACCCGCCAGCCCTGCAGCCTCTCTCTCTCCCTTTGTGTGGTTCCTCTCAGAACTGGCATTTTAAGGAGGAGGACCAGGCTAACCATGTCTTTCCTCCTCTAGGCGGCATTCAAAGCATTGACTTGATCTTCAATGTCCATGCATTTTTAGCTTCATTTTGCGTATCATTTTCTCTTGTTAGAATGTAAGCTCCTTGAGGGCAAGAGCTGTCTTTCTTTTTGCTTGTATTTATATTCTCAGTGCTAAGCATTGTATCTGGCACATAGTTAAGTGTGTGACAAATGTTTATTAACTTAATTCGACCCCCTAGATGCTAGTACCCCTTTACTCCCAAACATGTTAGTCTTCTATCTGATACATATATTATAAAGATTCATGTACACATTGTCTCCTCCTGATAGACCATAGGTTTATCTTTGTCTCCCTATTGCCTTTAATAAATGTTTATTGATGAACTGATAAATATTCATTTCAAGAAGGAGCAAGCACCTGGGGGAATTGGAAAAGATCTTATGTAAGAGGTGGTGCCTAAGCTGTGCTTTGAAGGAAGTCAGGGAACCTACAAGACCTCCAGGGATAGGGAGGGACTGCATTATAGACATGACAAAGTGAAGGAGGCGGAAAATGGGTTGTTGTGTATAGGCAGCAATAATTGATAGAACACAAATGGAAGTCAAGAGATGTGGTTCTAGCCCTCCTCTGCCTCCATCCTACTGTGCAAATTTGAACAAGTTATTGTGAGCTTGAAACGTGATATTATTTATTAAGCTCTTAGCACAATGTCTGGTCCATAGTAGGTGTTATATAAATGCTAATTATCATCATCATCATCAACCTCATCATCATTAATTGTAATTATTGTTATTGGGGTAACTAGGTGGTATGGTGGATAGACTCTAGGTCTCTCTAGGGACCTGGAGTCAGGATAACCTGAGTTCAAATCCAGCCTCAGACACTAGCTGTGTGACCCTGGGTGAGTCACTTAACCTCTGTTTGCCTTAATTTTCACATAATAATAGCATGTACCTTCCAGGGTTGTTGTGAGGATCAAAAGTATCCATCAGAGTATGTGGCACATAATAAGTACTGTATCAAGGTTAGCTGTTTATATATAAAAATAATAATTTAGGCTATTTTGGTTAGAACTGAGAATATGTGTATGTAGAATAATACAGAATTAGATGGGAAAGGTCAGTGGGAGCATGTACAGGATGTCCTCAAAGTCCTAATGCAGATTTCTGTTATTAAAAGCTTAAAATTGCACTAAACCTTTTGGGATACCTTGTATTAGAGGACTGTGAATATTTTGTATTTTATCTTAGATGCAGTTGAGCAGGAGGGGGGTGGGGAGTGTTGCACTGAAGACTTTTGAGAAGGTCCTGTGCAGATGCACGGGAAGATGGTGACCATGGAGAACCACAAATAGAAGGCGTCAGAAGCATCAGTAAATACATGCAGAACATTTGGTGGTTAAGGCGAGGGGGAGAGAGAAGAGGGATGCTGTGACACTGTCCAGGTATCATTTTGCTCAAGCAAAATATGGCTCCTTTTTATTCATGAGCATGAAGAGATAGTCGTTATCAGACTCGATGTGAAGCAGGGCCAGTCAGGAGCCCCAGGTCCTCACCCTGACAGGTGATCTCTTTGGCCCTTCTGGGTTCAGGTGGTCTGTTTGGCCGTACAAGGTTGCACCTTAAGCCTGTGTTCCCTTGGGAGACTGGGCTTGGGGAGCTTGACGAGTGATGTCTTTCTGGGGCTATAATGTTGGTGGAACAGGTATAGATACAAGCCCACCACTGTAGAGAATGCCCATGATTGCTTACCCCTCCAGGTGCTGCATTTAAAGCATCCTTACCACAGAGTTTCTCTTGTTTGTTCTTTAGGTCTGTAACCAGAGCAGAGCAGCCTTAGCCTAGCCTGGGAGTCAAATATGATAGAACACTGAACTGAAAGTCAGGAGACTTGGTACTTGCCTTCCTCTGCCACCAAGTTACCACAAGAAGAATTAGAAGAGCTTTCAACACCGTAGATTTTCAAAAAAGGTTGTTTCACTTCTGGGTCTTTATTTCTCTATATTGTAAAGCAACCACTATGGTATCTTTTGGATCTAAAACTCAATGATGATGAGTATGCCTTATGGAAGTAGAATATTTAACATGCTTATTTATCCCCTCCCCTCCCCCCCAAAATTAAAACCAAGGCTGAGCTTTTGGGGAACACACCTATCATTCCTAAAAGAGCTTTATCTGTAATGAATTAGCCTGAAAATTGATGTCTCTGCCCTCTCAGAAGAAGAATCATGAAAATTTAGAGAGACAGAAGTAAATTGATTTGGTCATTAACTCTCCAGAATTTCTTAAGATTCTGATAAACAACTGAAGACTGCTTTGGCAGGAGGAATAACATCCGAATGTCAGTGCTGTCTGTATTTCCCAGTTCCCAGTATTACAACTAGAATTTATACAGTCCTGTAAGTTTTTGTATTTTCATATTTACAAAGGCCATCTCATTTTATCCTCACTACAATGCTGTGAGGTTGATGTTATTATCATCCCCACTCTATGGATGAGGAAACTAAGAAAGAGCTAAAGTGACTTGTCCAAGGTCTCGCAGCTGGTAAGTGTCTGAGACCAGACTTGAACCCAGGCTTTCCTGCCACCAGGCCCAGCTCTCTCTCCATGCTTTACCTTGCTGCTAATTAAATTGACATGGTGGCCTGGAGGAAAGAAAGGCTCCATCAATACTGCCAACCCACCCTACAAATTGCTACCACCGGTGATGGCAGGTCTAATTGAATTGCATCAACATTTGAGTACCTGCTACATTGGGTGCCCAGAATGGTGGAAATGCCATGGAAGATTCAATGAACTTTGAGGTCTTTGTAAATCTTTTTATGCATTTATAGTAATTTGTTTAAGTAAAATTTAACTAATCACAGCATGTTTTACATTTATTAAGTTATGATAGATTAGTGTTTTTTTTTTACTTGGGCCCAGAGGGCAGAATTAGGAGCAGTGGATTTGTGTTATAGAAAGACAGATTTAAGCTTGATAGAAGGAAAAACTTCTTAAGAATTAGAGCAATACTTAGTGAATAGAGCACTGGCCCTGGAGTCAGGAGGACCTGAGTTCAAATCTGGCCTCAAACACTTAACACTAGCTGTGTGACCTTGGGCAAGTTGCTTAACCCTAATTGCCCTGCCCTCCAAAAAAATAAAAATAAAAAAATAATTAGAGCAATAGGGGCAGCTAGGTGGCACAATGAATAGAGAACTTGCCCTGGAGTCAGGGAGATCTTAGTTCAAATCTGATTGCAGACACTTACTACCTGTGTGACCCTGGGCAAGTCACTTAACCCTGACTTCCTCACATACACACAAAAAGAATTAGAGGAGCTTTCAACACAATTAATATAATTAATTACATTAATTATAAATATAAATGGAATATTATTCCAACAATATAAATGGAAAAATCCACAAGAACAAAATTTCACATCTCGTAGTTGGAATGACCAAGCTTTTCCCCAGAGAAGAGATAAGACGTCCCTCTCTTCCTTCTTTGCAGAGGTGGTGGACCATGTGTATGGATCACTAGACAGACTTTCAGACACAGCTGAAGGATTGGTTAATTTTGCTCAGCTACTTTTCTCTTCATTTTTTGTTGTAAGGGATGACTAATTGAGTATTTGAAAATGGACATGATGTAAAAACAAAAGATACCAATTAAAATTAAAGTAAAACAATAAGGATTTGACCAACCAAAAGGAAAATACGCTGCTTTGGAGCTAAAGGAAGTAAAAGGTGGATGATAATTTGTCAGGAGCCACAGAATCCAAGGGTTATAAGGAACCTCATAGGCCCGAATAAGAATCCTTCCACAATGTAACTGGCAAGGGGTCATCTGGCTTCTCCCAGCCAGTTTCTTGTTTGGGCATTGGCCGGACTCAATGGCCATTGAATTCTGGTAATGATAAGAATAATAAATAGCATTTATACGTCACTTTAAGGTTTGCAAAGTGCTCTATGCACAGTATCTCATTTGGTCTTCATGGAAACCCTAGGAGGTAGGTGCCTTTATTATTCCCATTTGACAGATGGAGAAATTGAGGCAGAAAGAGGTGAAGTGACTTGGTCATACAACTAGTAAGTACTGGCAGGGCAGAGGAGGTCTCCCCGTCTATAACTGTTTCAATGTAGTTCTGCTCACAAGGTGGTCTTCCCATTATTGTGGGAAGTGTGTTAATTCGAATGGATTTAGGGACTCTGGACCAAGATGAACCTTCATCTAATACCTTTGTAAAGTTGTCTTGGTCGCAGACAGAGCTGTATGGATGGCATAGGATATTGTCCCTTAGAACTAAAATTTAGGGAGATCATCTCACTTCAGATACTCACTAGCTGTGTGACCTTAGGCGAGTCACTTAACCCTGCTTACTTCAGCTTCCCCATTTGTAAAAATGAGTTGGAGAAGGAAATGGCACAAGACTCCAGCATCTTTGCCAAGAAAACAATAAATGCGGTCATAAAGAGTTGGACAAGACTGAAATGACTGAGCAACAATGAAATAAATGTAACCCATAAATTCCTATAGCAATGTCAAAACCATTACAGTAAATAATTCCCTGTTATGCCCAGCTGAATTTGCCTGAATTGCTTATATTACTTTTATATCTTTAATTAAATGTCGATTTGAGAGACTATGTGATTCTTACTTCTTGCTCAAGCTCTGCTTTGTGCTGCTTACCGCGGATGTCAAAATGTCCAGCTAACAGTCAGGTCACAAAAAAGAAACAGTACCGGTCAAGCCACTTAAAAGAAAAATCAGACAACAGAGAAGCCAGCAGTCCACTGGGTCTGTCCTTTTTGTCTGGGCCACAACGACTGCCAGAAGGTACCTGGGCATTTTCCAGGCAGATAAATGTGACTGTAAGAGGCACCAAAAGACAATTCCTAAGGTGGTCCACTTGTCATCCGGGGAAGAAATTCTTCCCCTGCAAGACATCAGAAAGGAATCCAAGCGCTGGACAGGTTTTGTTTGTCTTCTCCAGTCTCCTGCCCATAACCCCATGCTTCTCTACAGTGCCACACAATGACTGGAGTGGAAACATTTGAGTAGGAGGGAGCTGGCACCCCCAGTGGGCAGAGGACATGTGTCAGACAGCTACGAGTCATTCAAAGAGCTAAGCTGCTGCTTGTGTCCCTGGTACTCTTAATAACTGGATTGTGTTCTATTTCTAGAAGTGTTTACTAATCGGTGACTATAGCCAACTCAGATAGAACATTCTGGTGCTGCTCTCCTCCCTCCTGTGCCCCCTCCATCCCCTACAATCACATCCACTTCATTGGTCCACGAAGGGCTGGACT
Source organism: Pseudocheirus occidentalis (assembly GCA_028646575.1). Taxonomy (NCBI): domain Eukaryota; kingdom Metazoa; phylum Chordata; class Mammalia; order Diprotodontia; family Pseudocheiridae; genus Pseudocheirus; species Pseudocheirus occidentalis. The sequence continues at coordinate 4,630 of JAQQSW010005546.1, read as the reverse complement.
ACCTTACAAAGCTGAAGGACGGTTGTCCCATTTCATGGCCCACAGGATCGACTGCCCCTGGTAGTCACATGTCAGTAGCTTGGTGGAAATGGATTCAGGTTGCTTTCATTTCTTCCATCAAAAGTCAGTCCCTGTGGGTCCTCTCTCTCCTTCCTTGGGTTCAGCCTGCCAAAGCAAATACAGTGGTTCAATTTGTTCATGTTGAGAGAAGGGGCAGGGCGAGTTGGCACAGACCCCGCCATTGGCGTGAGATTTGTGGGAGGCCAGGCAGGCAAGGGGAAGCTTACAAAAAGGGGTACTGGCCAGCCTGTTTGTTTTGAGCCTTTATCGTCCTCAACCGTTTGGAAGTTGGAGCAAAAAAGAATGAATTGGTTTTTACCTAGCTCAAACCCAGGAAAACAGATGCTTCCTCCTCTGCAGCTCTGGGAATTAAAGCTAAACAGCTTCTGGGGATCCTGGCTTGGGTAAAAGAAGACATTTTCCTCTCTGTTCACCTTCCTCTACTCACTCCTGGACTAAGGCAGAGTCTTCCACAAAAGGCTCCCCATTTCTCCACTGTAGTCCATAGCACACTTGTCTAAGTTGAGGTTGGGGGTGGGGGGCAGTGGATTGGTGCTTAGATAAGTCAAATTTGATATGAGATATTCCTAGAACCTTGATTTCCATTCATCTTGATGGGTTCCATCAGTACTACAATCCAAAGTATACTGGTCTAGCTGGAAAACAGCTGCCAGTGGTCATGGTAACTATTTAGCACAAGTCCAGCCTTAGCCCTGCAGCTGATGCTAATGGCACCCAGGTGATCTTGTGCACTGTAAAAGCACAAGTGTTCCTTTATTGGAACTGTGCCTGTTCATGGGGGAGAGTTGTAGGACACTTCATCAAGTGTTTAAGAAAAAAGCTGTGCATTCCATTGTATTTGTTGGTTCTCAAACAAGGTTAAGCAGCGTCTTAAGGCACAGATGGAAGGGACCTCCACCAGTGCTGAATTATATGTGATTCTCTCATCCCAAGAGGTGCATTTAATGAATGCTATGGCAGAAGTTATAAAAACACTTTTTGGGGGAGCAACCACATTTCAGATACCCAGAAGAACATAGGCATGGCACATGGGAGAGAGAAGGTTAAATGTCCAGAGTGCTCAGCAGTGATTCCAAGGAAGAGACTAGTAGAACTATTAAGGGGAATACTAACTAAGAAAAGCTAATAGGACAATATTTTCTGGACATAAAAGAGAGCAGAAACTCTTATACCTCCTTCTCCCAACACACACCCCAAAACGCCTTAAAGTGGCTTCCTTTTGTCTGTAGAATAGAGTATGATCTTCTTAGACTGGAATTTAAGTAAGTACCTCCATCCATGGTGTGGCTTCAGCCTTTCCTTTCAGTCTTATTTCAATTGTTCCCTTTCATACAATTCTACATTTGGGTCAGGATGAATTATGAATTACCAGCTGTCTTTGGTTCTGGTCTTGGCTCTCTCTGGCCTCTAGGCCTTCACTCAGATCATCTCCCAATGCTGCTTCCTGCTGTACTCAGTCCTTAAAATCCTTTTCTTCCTTCAGGACAGCTCAACTGTGACACCCTTAAAACCACACCTTCTACAGGAAGCCTTTCCCAATCCCTCTTAATTCAAGTGCCTGCCCTTTGTTGCTTATTTCCAACTTGTCTTCTCCATAGCTTGTTTGTACATTGCTATTTGCATGCTGTTTCCTCCATTAGATTGTAATCTCCTTGAGGGCAGAGACTGTCTTTTGTCTTTCTTTGCATCCATGGCACTTAATCTTGTGCCTGGCATATAGTAGGTACCTAGTAAATATTTATTTTCTGATTGACTCCATGAAACCTGCCTTGGATGCCCCAACTGGAAATGATCTGTCCTTCTTCATTTTTTTAATAACAGCTCTTCTCTGTTTGTTACATGGTCTATTCTCTTCATTAAACTGTAAGCTCTTTGAGAACCACAGACTCTGGCTTTTTTTTTTCATTTTCATGTCTATTCCCTACAGTGAGTCCTTAATAAGTATGTTTTGAATATTTATATTTATGTAAAAATGCTCAAAGAAAATTGGTGGGGGAGAGGAGTGTTTAGCACCACATTTTATAGAATCAGCTTTCTGATATTTGTTGATTTGGTTTTGTTGAGAGAGGAGGAGAGAAGGAAGAGTGTGGGCACCAGTGAGGGACCAAATGTGTAAATAAGACTCGGAGGAGGCGTCAGAAGGAAGAAGGGACAGGAAGTTTTAAAAATCTAAGATTGTCCTACTTAATGCATACTTTGTGTTCCCCTGATGTTTTACTTGGAATTCACATATGATGGTATTTATTGTTACTGGCATGGTATGATGTTGGTTCTTCATCTGGGTTCTGCCACTGTATCCTACACACACACACACACATGACTGTGGGGTAACCTGAACATGTTTCATTGCCAGCCCAGGGCCTTTCCATTTCCTGTGTCTAACTGCATTTGAGCAGGATTTTTCCCATCAGGTGCAACTTAGGGTTGAAATAGTATCCTGAAGGTGTGTGCCCTAGACACAACTCCAGCCTTCGCCAAGTTGCAGCTTCTGTCTCTGAATGATCTTCCTTCCTTTCTCTTTCTTTCTCTCTCTCTCTCTCTTTCTCCCTTTCATCCTTCCTTCCTTCTTTCCTTCCTTCCTCCCTTCCTTCCTTTCTCTTTCTTTCTTGAAAAGGAAATAACTAGGGAAATTTTTTGTGTGTTTTGCCTTTCTCTGTAACGACCAGTCCTCAGCACGGTGTTTGATAAGAGCTTAAGAAAGACATATTGGTTGTTTAATTGATTGATAGAATCATGGATTTAGAACTAGAGGGGCCCTTCACAGACATCTAGTCTAAGCCCTTCCCTTTACAGATGAGGACACTGAGGCTCAACATCATACAGGTAATAAATATGTTACAGAGTCAGATTCAGTCTTGTGTTCTGATTCCAAAACTGATCCTCTCTCTACATTACACATTACCCTTATCTCCATTCAATTTAGTTCATCAAAGATTTACTAAGTCTCTACTATGTGCCACACGCTGTGGTAGGCTCTGAGGATACAACAACAAAAAGGAACCACTCTCTGACTTCAAGGAGCTAATGTTCTGCTCAACCTGTCCTTATGTAGACTCAAGGAGGAGAGGCCCATTTCCTATCCTTCCTCATGGGGTTCCATTCCCTTCTTTCTCATTCTACCTTGTAGTATGGGCCCCAAATCTTCCCTTTAAGCATTGCTCTGGGACATGGGACTGCAGAGTCTGGGTTGCAAACCTGGAAATGGGGGGGGCAGGCACTCAAAAGCAAAAGTCATTGCCCACCTGCCGAGGGGACCTTGAAGAAAAGCTATCCCATCTCAGCCAACTGCTGCAATCTTCCCCTTTGTAAGATGGAAACAGATGTACAGTTAGCTAGTGGAACATTAGTTAAATATTCACCCTCTGGAACAGCACAGGAAATTTCTAGTGATGGTTGAATCAGGGGAAACTGAGACTGTTGCTCAGACATGAAAGAAAAGATGGACCAGGGAATTTTCCCAGGAAGTCTGCAGATCCCACTGGGACTGGGAGTAAGTTTGGACTTCTGAAGAAATGGGTCAAAAAAAGGTTTGGTTAAGAACAATGGAAAGTGATATAGAAGGGAATGGGATACCATATAGATGCCAGATGTTGGTAATACAACCAATACTTTAGAAAAAAGTGTGTGTGTGGGGAGATTTGGATTGAGGGTAGACCTGAGAAAACATTTATTGGTTGTCCAAATTGTAAAACATTGTCAGGGGTTCCTGAGGGAGGGTTGTGGAGTCTTAAGAACACTGTAGTAGGGAGTTTGTGGATCTGTAGTTTTAGGCAGGTCATTCCATCTTCATTTGTAAAAGGAAATGGTAGACCCCATTTCCCTAGGCCTAATGACCTCTAAGGTACTTTGTAATGGTCACATTCTATGAAGCTCTTTTGATCTCCTCATTCTTTCTTTGGCTGTGTGTTGGTGGGGAGATGTGGATCCAATCTGTGACTTTGTTAGGATGGGAACTCCCAAAATTTGAGCTCCCTTCACTGGTACAGATCAGTTACTAGTCTGTAATTTATATTTTTAGAGAGTTTACTAGGGATGCTAAGAGGTTAAATGACTTGCCCCATAGTCATAGAACTAGTATGTGTGACCTGCTGGACTTGAACCCAGGCTTTCCTGACTCCGCAGTCAGGCCCTCTACCCACTGTACCCTGTTACTTCTCAGTGGATCTCTTCACTTGACTTATAGGGCGTATTGACCTTAGCGCAAACCCATGCAGGCTGGATTGGACATATTCCTACCTGAAAGCAGGGAAATGGAACAGATCCCATTTAAAATCTCTTTCTTGGTCCAAAGATTATTTGGTTACATTTTTATAGCCACCAAACTGCTTGTATTTTTTTTCCTGAAATGACCCAGTTCCTCTGCCAACCCCGAGCATATGTCTTAAATTTGAATATATATATATATATATATATATAATATATTTCTATATATTCTAATATAATATAATATAATATAATATAACATAATATAATATAATATAGTATAGTATAATATTTATATTATATTATATTATATTATATTATATTATATTATATTATATTATATTAT